>SCHK01298682.1:13349-26062 GCA_004124795.1 Poropuntius huangchuchieni
TCATCTCAGCTTAAATTCATTTAGATCTTTTTAATTTTTTTTTTTACTTTACGGGGTAAGAGTAAATAAAGACAGTGATTACTGAACGTACGAACAAACAAACGAACAAACGAATAACCCTAAAAAATTTAAAGTCTGTCTCACCTCCCTCATACTGGATCAATGTTTTATTTTTCCCATGTCCTATGTTTCTATTAACATATTTTCAGAACTCATAAGCTCGGTTTCACAAACGGGGCTTAGCTTAAGCCAGGGCTAGGCCTTAGTTAAATAAAGATATTTAAGCAACTTTTACAAAAATGCCTTAGAAGAAAACATTGCAGGTGTGCATCATGACACAGAACAATGACACTGACATATTTTAAGATATGTCAGAGCAAGATATTTTCAGTTGAGACAGTTCAAACATGCATTTTAGTCTGGGACTAGCTTAAGCCTTGTCTATGAAACCAGGGGATAATGTAACAGTTATAAAAACAAACAAAAGAAAACAACAACAACAACAACAACAACAAAACGACGGTTTAAAATCATTATGTTACAATGTAATCTTTCTGCTGTGACTTTTAATGAATGGCTAGATGACATGAATCGGCCCAAGGTCAGCTGTGTTGAAAACAAATGCTTAAAAGCAGTTTAGCTTTAATTCAGTGTGGTGTTAGTCCAAATATGAAGAAAAGTGTTACATGTAGCACCCCTGTAGACCCTCAACTCTGTACCAGGGAAAGTACTTAACAATATAAGATATTTTTATGGCAAAGCAAAGTTGCAGTAGATCAGTTCAGTTTTGTCATTTCAAAATAGTAGTTAAAGATGTGTACACTGTGAGGAAGATATTTAATCACCTTTTACATAATACAACACCATTTGAGTTGCACACTGTAAATGACCCAAGGAACTGAATGGTTGCTGGCATTCCCCTGTTTATCAGCGTTCCCAACTTTTAAAGGATTGTCCAGGCACTTTCTAAATGAAAGCCATATGTAACTATTAAAGCGCTTGCACATGAAGGAATCTGAGAGTGCATAAAGGTTTGCTTAGCAATTTACACAGCACGGTTTGATACTGATGCTATCATTTAATGGCCATTTACAGCTGTTTTGGTTATCTGTGAGCAAAAGCATGCAAGGCGACTGCAAACCGTAATGGTAGACTAAATATGAACACTATAGAACCAAACTGCATTTAGTTCTCACTTTCTTGGTCTCAGTTCCTTGTTTCTCTTTTTGTAGCTCTCTTTCTCTCCTTCTTCATTCACATTTAATTTTTCTTTCCCCTGTAATGGGCTGTAATGAGGTAGTCTTTACAGTATGTCCATTAGGAAGCTGAATAGCCGGATATTGGCAGGTATAGAGAAAGCATTTCAGAAGTGAAATACTGACCAGTTAAAATGATGGCATCCTTGACAGTAAGTGGCTGTTGTATGCTGCTGCCTAACGATATGTAGCATAGTACAGTACTTTACTATAATTTAGCACTTTAATTTACAAGGGCTTGACAAAATAAAGGAAACACCTTGCAATATATTCATACGAAGACACGAGGGCCGCCCTTTGCCAACAGAAGTTGAGTTATTCTTCGAATATTGTAAAAAATAAAAATAAATAAATAAATAAATCTGGTGACTGGTGTGATTTGAGTTCATCTTGGTGCTGAACCGACCAATTGGAATTTTTTTTTTGCAGTGTATTTAGGGCCATCACTGCATAAGGGAACATCACGAGGGCACAGTGTTTTGTTGGCGTTTGTAGTCTCTTAAAATACAATTATTTTTCATAGCCGTCATACAACCGAGGAGAGCGCTCATTTGGATATAATAACTGCAGTTCATTTAATATATGAAATAGGATAGAATGAACCATCTGAACATGCATTTTGTTTGTTTGTTTTTTTGTTTTTTGTTTGTTTTAATATAGTATATGGCAATCAAATATATATTACAGTTAGATGGAGTAATGCCAATTTACAAAAAAGAAAACGGTACAGGGCCTTCAACAGTTCCTCAGAAAATACTACTAATAATACTAATACTAACTTGAACTGAAAAACATCATTTTTATCGCAAAATATGTAAAATTAAAAGTGTTTGTCTTCACTACAAAACATATTGGCAACATTTTAAAATAAAACAAAGCTTTTCATTTAAAATGCTACAAGTGCATTTTCTAATGTAGTGGACAAAATGCCTTTAAAATGTCACTTATTATAAATGCTTATTTTGCACTGTAGGCTCATTTTGAGCACAGAGAATGTATTTTCTGTGAGTATGTGCTGGCTTGCAAGTAAAGTAACCAGGTACCTTTATGTGTTAATAATGTTTAGGTGTGCTACAATAACAGACCGGTGTGCTGTAATAGACCATCAATACTTTTGTGTTATCTGCATATATTACCTGCCACAGATATTCCCTTCTAAGTGATGTACTTCACCTGATCTTCCATTATAGATGTGAGAGGACACAAAACTAATAAAATTAAATCACTCAGGAATCCAAAGGGTCGGCCAAGCTTGTTAAATACTTTTCCTGTATCTCATGGTTATACAGTTGAACACATCTGAGACACAGAAGTGTCTCAAACAAAGCACTTGAAGTTTTTTTTTTTTTTTTTTCTTCTTCTTCTTCAGTGTTTAGTTGCTCCTCTGAAGCACTTATTGCTGCAGTCCCGGAACTTATAAACACAGCTTTTGCTGCCTGCCAGACCGTTAAAGATTGCAGCACACTAGGCTCACAGAAAACATGTAGCAGTCAGCCAATGAAGTTTAGATTCTTTGTCTTTGCAAAAGAGTTTCCACTTTAGTGTGCATCTGGGTGCAAATGTTCAGCGAATGACATGTGAGCATAATATATGAGGCAGAGACTAAAGTTGTGTCTCAAATGACGCATTTCTATGTACACTATGCACTTATACTATACACTATGTACTTAATCAGACACTATATACTTAATTAGTGTATACTTAAATATATGTGATATTTTCTCCCTTAAATTGATTTCTAGGACTTTCCAGGAAAAACGCAAGCAACAATTGGGTGTTTTTTACTGTGTACTCAAACAGAAACTCCTGAAGTTTGGATTGTTTTCTTTAGAAAGCTGTATCTGGGTGTTTTACACTTCCAAATAAAATTCTGTCTGCATGTAACATTCCCCAAGAAACTCATTTATTACAATATTGTTATAGGCGCTTTTCAATGAAAAACAGGTCTATTTAGTTTACTAACAACATAGATGTGTCCAAAAAAACGTTTAAGGAGTAAAGCAAATGGAATCAGTGTTATATAATAACAAAACGTGACTTTTTATCAGATAAATATATTTTCAATCTGAGTATGAACAACAACAAATGCAAACCGTGTAGCTATTTAGTGAAAACAATTGCATAAATTGTCTTTTGCAACAAAAATACAAACAGTGCAAATGATTCACAAACTATACACAAAATGAGTGAAACACATAACAGTGCAACAGAAAAAAATACTGCAAATGATCTTTATAATCTATATAAGAATTATTTAAATAATATACATAATATAAATATATCGATCCGCTGGCTGTATCTGGGTCCAAATTGATCTTACCGGGACATCGCCTAGTGACGCAAAGACATCAATTCCGGTGCTTTATCCGATATGTACCGCTGTTTCATCCTTGTTTTCAGTTTATTTTGTGTCAGAGTACTCTGTCGTGTGTTTTTCTGTGTTTTTTCAGAGAGTTCTCTCATGCAAATGTGTTATTTTTTTGATTGTTTTCATGCACGCATAACAGACTTTACTTTCACTTTGCGCCTGTTCAAATTTCCAATGAAAAATTATAAACTGTGGTTCAAAAGACCAAAACCTATGTTTATTGGTTGAATATGGGACAGTTTGAACCAATCTGGACACGGGGGTGGGACTAAGCGTCAACAAACGTTTCTGTTTGTTTCAGAGGAACGAAATACATTGGTTTCTTCTGACGAATCAATGTTGTCAAAATGTGATGACGTAATCACGCACACTATGGAGCCTCTGAGCATCCAAATAAGACAAACGACATATCTCCGGAAAGCGGAGAATCTCTGTTTTACAACACTTAGGATTAGGATTAGCGTTTCAAAAGTTATTAAACATTTGAGAACATTAGTTATTTTTAGCCGCAGGCGGCCGTCTCGGTCTTTGAGGGTTAAATGTAAGTGTCATCTTTCTTTAATTCATTATTTATTTATTTTTTTTTACAAATATTAAATGCTATTAAAAATGCAATGACACCTTTACATATTAAATTAAACCACCAGCAGGTGGCAGCAAGTGTCTTAATGGGTAAGTCATTGAGTCATTCATTTAACAGATTCATTTAAATGGCTGCTTTATTCAAGTGAGAGAAGCAAATGACTGTCTTTATGAATGGGTCATTGAATTATTGACTCACCCATTTCAAAAATACTGAATCATTCAGTGATGAAACAATGTGTTGCTCGGAAATACATAAAGTGATCTTTGTTTGCAAATATTTTTGGCAGTCAATGTTGTTTCTAAAATGTAAGTCACTAAATATTAATTGCTTGTTTATTGAACTGTTGTAAGCCAAAAAAATCAATGTCACATTTGCAGTCTTGCTGATGTTCGGGAAAACAGCACTCTTGGGCTTGTGGTGTTGCTTGTATGTTATAAATACAAACTCAACATTTTGAAATTTTACTGTAGTATGTTTGTTCATATTTGCTTCTTTGTGTGTGCTGTTGCACTGATTTGTATTGATTCTCCATGAGTCTCTCTCACACACCGACAGGCTGCATGAGCCTCAACTGGTGCAACCCTGTTACTGTCAACATAATCCATTATCATTCGCCGTATACACTGAATGTAATAAAATCAGATTCTTTCTTCCCAAAGTTTCTATGCTTCTCTAGTTATTTTTGTTATTGTTGCTTTAATCAGGCTACTTGTCTGGTCGGCAAGTGAAATTCTCTTTAAAATGCACTGGTCCTGGACAAGCATTAATGTCGAGCCCTGTTTAAAAGGTTATTTTGTCATCCAAAATCAGAGTCTGATCCCTAATTCTCTGGCTGCATAAAGAAAGCTGCAACAGTTAAGTGCACAAAGTTCAACATTCCAAACTTAGTTTTTGGGGGTTAAATAAAGTAGCGCATGCGACCAAGTAATATGAGTAGCTCGCAGCTCCCTCTGTTGGTGAGAATAACCACTACACGATTACTCTGGTAAAGTGTTTTTGGATGTTTAAATCTGAGGGCTATTGTGAGTTGAATTTTGTTGTTGTTGTTTGTTTGTTTAATAATGTCACTTGACAAGATGACCCAATGGCTATAAAATAGCCCAATATATATATATATATATATATATATATATATTGTCATTGTGGGGAAAATTGTGTAGGAAACACAAAGACTAGGGGTGCAAGGTTTGAAAAGTTTACCAAAAATATGAAAAAAAAAAAAAAAAGTTTCATTAAAAATGATTTATTTTCCCAGAATAATTATGATCAATACAACGTTAAAAGTGGTAAGAGGATTTAAAAATGTAAAGCTAGGTCTGAACAGTACTTTTACAGGCTCTGTACTGATTGCTCGATCTGGGTCCACTCTCATCTCAGTCTGTGTCTCATAGATTCTAATTTATTATAGTGCTCCATCATGTTAACGATTCTTTCCTCCTGGGTGCGATTTTCAGCTTTGGCAAACTATCAACAGATATCTTGCCTTTCCTCACCAGACTGCCAAGCAAAAGCAATAAAGGCTTTCTGAGAGGAACAGCTCTGTACAATGATGTGAAGACTAAATAGTTTCCTGAGCTGTTCTGAGAGTAAGACAGAGAAAGACTAAAGAAGAACAAGGTGCAAGCAAATAGATAAGAGGGATAAACAGAAACACAGACAGAAAAAGACATCTGATTTATGTTTATATTTCTGTAAACTGCTGTGTTTATTTTGCTTTCGGTTGTACTTTATTTTACAGTATGTGCACTTATTTTCACTGTACTGTACTTACCCAAGAAAGTACTGCAAAGTATACAATAACTACACGAGTTGAGGTTGGGTTTAGGTAGATTCAGGGTTAGTACCCAGTTATTACCCAGTTATTAAGTACATAGAATGTACATGCGGAGCAAGACTGTTATATAATGTGCTACCCTGTTTTCTATAGGCGGATTCAGCTCATGAAAGGATATAGATATGCAACAAAACCAAATGAATATCTCTTTGTTTCAAAGTAATGTTCAAATGAAGTAAATTACTGAGAAAATGTACTTACAAATAACCTATACCTTACTTATTACCTTATTACTCTGCAGTTTCATGGGAGGCACACTGTACACTGTAAGTGCATGTACTATAAAATAAAGCGCACCTGAACTTTTTCATTAAGACGTTTCTTTTTTTTCTTTTTCTCATTTTTCTTACAGGGAGTGACTTTGAAATAAGGAACTTGATGCCCTTTGATAAATTGGAAGATAAAGATTTTTTTTTTTTTTTTCTGTCCTTCCCTCATCACTGCTATCTGTTCTATGTGATTTTTAAATAAGAATTTGACATTCATATGAACATTCTTTTTTTTCCCCCCCTCCATATATTTACATTTGTACACATTTGCAAGTGTACCGCAGCAGTCCCTTTCAAGTGTAAATGCAGTGGGCTGAACTCAAAGGGATTAAAGTAAGCGGAGGTTTTCATCTACTCCCTAACCCATAGAATGAGGCTGCAGCCCTAGCTTTGGCCTCCTTCATCAACCGCGCCAGAGGCTGTGTCCTTACCGGCAGACGCCAGCTAACCACAGAGCATTATGGAAGCGGAATGCGTTTTTGTTGCGCTTAAATGGGTGTTCCACTGGCGATCAATCGTGGGGTCAGATAGAAACGATAGCGCAGCATCAGAGGAGATGGAGATGGAGGGTAACGCTATACCCGACCAGGAAACAGGCGGGAAGTCTGAAGCCACTGTGCCAAGCAGAAACGCCTAGCTAAGGAGAAGCTGGTCGGGCCGCGTTGAAGGAAACGATAAAATATTAAGGGTCACTGGATACCTTGTCTCTCCTGGCTGTAGGCTGGAAAACATAGGGAGGTAACCCTGGCCACGTGCGTCTGGGACGTGTATGCGTGTATGTGTGTGTGTGTGTGTGTGTGTGTGTAGGGTGAAAGAGAGGTCAGTATAGATGATCTGAGAGGACAGGGTCTGTTGATGCCATCAAACTGTGGTGTGTAGAAATCTGGCTCTATTCAGCTGAATAGTATTCCCTAAAGCCTGCTTCTCTGATCACTCCAACACTTCAAGTCAAAATCATCGGAGTATATTTAATTTCTTATTATATATTCCTTACATTGTGCCCTTTTAATTGAGGCACTTGATTCCAAAAAAAATAAATAAAAAATTTAGTCTTTCATCAAGTCCTTATATTTTAATCCTCCCCTCCAATCATCTGTCATATAGAGACTATGATCTAATAAATTATTGAGGGTTAAATTTAAGTGTGATCTAAAAACAAAAAATAAAACAAAACAAAAAACATGGAAAGAGAGCATTGCAATTAAATATCAGACCTGAATTGTAAATTTGAATTTTAACTGAATGTTTTTGATGTTGATATCCACCTTAAATCTTACTGTAAGCGCATGTATTTCAAAATCACCATAATATATGTGGGATGCTAAAAAAAATAAATAATGGTTAATAATCATGTTTGCTAACATAAAGATTGCAAATGCAATTCTAACCAAGGTTCATTCATTCCTCAATCCTCCTCCATCACCGGTCTCAGACATGACACTAATAATTTTAGCCCAGGGATGCTGCATGCCTGCAATTAGTGTTAAAAGATGCTTCAGATGAAAAGTGTCTGCTGAATGGCAAGTAGCATAGTTCTAACTGAAAATCTATCTATCCTCAAGGTATTTGAGATTATAACTACCCTTTATCTTTTCATGCCATCATCTCCTTTTGCCATCCTTTCCTTGCAGCAATGTCTAGTGTTTGAGATGCCAAACCAGATGGTTGGTTTCTAGCTTAAGCATAGAGGTCCTATTTGTGTCATTGCTTGTTCCAGATGGCTTGCATTGTGAGACACTTTTGGCCTTAGGGGAATGCATATGTGTCTTTGTTATTGGGACTTGGACACCAAGGACTGAATGGGCTTGGCACTGTAATTTTCAAATCAAACCTGAAGCAACACTTGTGTGTTTGAGGCGATCAAAGAAGAAAGGTAAAGATAGTGGAAAGAATAAACATTATTGTGGAGGTGGGACCATTTCTTGTCTCTGATGCTAAAGTTCAGTGATGTTTAGGGATCGAATGTTGGTAGGAGACCTTATGTGGTCTGACTTAAATAGAAACCCTTACATTATATCACAGCCAGTCCTTGTCGAAGAAAAAAAACCTATGGTGCAAATTCTAAAGGGTAGGTCAACGTTGAAACACAAGGTCAAATACACAAAATAAAACAAAATGTCATTTCAATGACGAAACCTCACAGGCAAAGGCATTAGTCCTCAAACATGGATACACGACAAAATGCCACAATTACCCTCTTTCTTGAGTTCAATGAAAAATGCAGTTATAAATAAAACCTAGCTGAAATTCCACTTTAATTAATGTCTCAATTAGATTGGGAACATTAAAGGTAGTAATGATTTCACTCTTTGTTCTTATCATTAACAGCATGCTCACTCTTGCCTGAGATATTTGCACGCTTCTGTGAATGTATTAGACTAGATTAATGAGGACTGTATCAAAAGGTAATTCACTCTGCCAATTTATCCACTTAAGACTTGTATTATAGGCTACATTCTTTCTTTTCCATACAGAAGCACAGTTATGAATCTCTGGCCTCAGTACATTATCTTTTGAAGTCTTCATTTGCATTTCCTCTTTTTTTTTTTTTTTTTTTTTTGGTGAGGAGTTTAATATAGTACAGTTTCAGGGGACAGATGACAGAGTCTATAAAAGGTATGGGAAAAATCAATACAGGCATTTCTGTGAGTTCCTCTGATAACCCAAATAGACAGTGTTTGTCGAAAGTGCCGCTGAGAGCAGGTGAACTTTCCTGAGAGAGTGTATGGCACAAGTGTATCACATTGTGTGCTGTAATCCCAGATGAAATCAAAATGATACATAGGAGGTTTTATTATTGCAATATAGTCTGTTACAGTCATAAAGGCCTTCGGGCCTAATAATCCTTTACAGAGTAATCAATATTTACTGTGGGCCTTATAGTGTTTGCCAGTGACTGCTGATATTGAACCACAAGATGTCTTTGAACTCTTTAGAGACAACTGACTGATCTAACTTGAGAAACAACCAACATTTTCCTGCCTTCCCAGAGTAAATTTCCTCTCTTTCATCAGCCAATCTATGGTTAATACATAAACGGTGACTGACTGAAGATGTTCAGAGATGTCAAGAAAATCACAAAGATGCTGATTAAAAGAGGCTGCCAAACAAAAGTGTGAACAGATAAAAGGAAGAGGTGTTATACCAATGAATTCATAGTAAATCTGTGTTTTCTGTTGACTCGTATCAACCGCTCACCTTCTTGAAAATACTACTGCCAGCAGCGCATTGGCCACAACGATTTATGTGGTAAGTGATCTGGCCAAAATCGATTTTAACTGTCAGCACTAACTGGACATCAACCTTGGTATCATATCATGTGCGGGTTTTGTAATTCAAGTGACCGCAGTCTCGTCTTGCTGGTCACCTCTAATCAGACCAGAAGCACATGACCCTGATGCCCTGTACAGCTATTACTTGTGAAAATCATATTTCGCACTGACCAAGTAGTAGTATTGCACGTAGCAGTAAGAAGCTATGTGAGCTTTGGTTGAAAATAAAACCCCTACATAAAAAATCCATTCTTCTTCTTCTTATTATTATTATTTTCTAATATCACAAGTGCTAAAAAGTAAAGGAGAGATGCTTGCATGCTAATGTTTGTAGCTGTGTACAAAACATGTCAAGCTAATCAAGTCAAAGAAAAGTTAAAATAATAATGACAACTATATCCTTCAAATAATAATAAAATAAATAAATAAATAAATAAATTTAATTAAATAATACTAAATAAATAAAATTAATTAATTAAATTAAATAAATATTAATTTGGGATTCACACAACCTCTTATATTCTTGCAAATCTTGCTAATGCAATAACCATTGAATGAATGCAGTGGCTAATCAGGGTTTTATTACTTTTTAAGATACATACTTTGGTTTGCAGCAAATGAATAAGCAGCAAAAAAATAGTGGAGACAAGCGTACAAACATCAACTGAATGTTTAAATGGTAATGTTAATTTGACAGTATTTGAGATGCTGTGGAAGGAACTAATATTATACATTGGACAATCAGGCAGCTCAACATTTATCTCCAGCTGCAGGGTCCTGGTTGGGGCCTGATTATTTTGGTCATGGGTGGCCATTTGATTTCTGACTGCCTGCACATTTGCCTATTCAGAGGTAGAAATGGGTGAAACTTCTCATGCAGAACATATTCAGGAAGGGCATGTTTGTGCATCGCTCCATGTTTGCAAAGTACATACATAAAACCTCTCTACTTGGGGCATGATAAAGGAGACCCTTTGAAATCCAGACAAGCAAGACCTCTGCGCTTGTAGGACCAGATGTAGAAGCGGGTGGGGGAGTGCGAACAGTTCACGGCAGCAGACGTACGTCTATTCTGTGGCCATGCCACTTCCTGATAAGGAGACCCTGGAACTTGTTTATATGCGGCAATTTGAAAACTAATTGAAAATTCCTGCCTGGAAGCCGATGCATATCAAAACAGGATTATTTTAGAAATAATCATCTGCCACCGTCGGTCAACAGCTAATCTTCACTTTGTTGGAATTCAAATTACCCAACCATGTTTACATTGCCACAACAGTGAGGCTGGAACCAGGGCTATGAAGGGCCTATTTAAAGAGTAAATGCATTCCAAATAAAAATAATAGCTGCCGATAAATGTTCCACAAACCTCCCACAAACTTGCCGTATTGGACAAAAATCCATTTTTAAGGGTACTCTGGGCTACTTCAGTAGACAGAGGAGAGTGGAAAGACTTGCACGGTGAGTTTAGAGAAAGTGGTGCTGTTAATATTTGATGGTGCATGTGTTTTGAAGCGGGGTGCGCATTCTCAGGGCTTTTGGCCCTGCTGTCGGCCTCGCTCTGGCTCAAATTGCTGGTGTTTATCACTTATGCCTGTGCTGGCAACAAAAGACGACACACTATCCCAGTTCGAGAGCTGTCAGTCAGCACGGCCGGGTGCTAACACTTAGCACAGGATGCAGGGATATTGTTCTAAGTAGCAGAGACACACAGGCATTGATACGCAGCGTCCCTTCTTCAGTTAAGGGCTTCCTCTGTGGGGATCAAAGTAAGTGTAAAACGAGTCACAGGATCACATTAAAAATTTGCAATTTAACACAGACAGAATCTGCTTTTGTTTTGAATAAAGGCTTGCTTGAGTGGCATAGGCAAGTTAGCATTTATGTTAGCCATTGATATGTTTACACATTTATATTTCTTAATATCTGAATATAAATTTCTAGTGCTCTGGAATTGTATTGCTCTGAATTATCTGTGATTATCCAAAGTTGTTTTGTGAACATGGCAGACGTTATTTTCCTGTTTCCTTCCTATTTGGGGTCAAGATTGGACCTGTATGTTTGTTCATTTAGTTATTTAGTTGTTTGTTTGTTTGTTTATTAATTTAAGGACATTATTAGTTTTTCTGTTTGCTCCACTATCCCTTGGAGCGAAGCTTCTCTTATATACTAGTGTGGTGCAGGGAATGGGAAACCCAGAGTGGAACTGGGGCGGTCTGATTACAGAAAACTTTGAATGGGGAGAGGAAATTGCTGGCACCCGACTTCACTCACATACTCTGTTCCAGTTTGTGCATTTGTTGGAAACACACAAAGCATAATGCTTTCTTTTGGAACTATTTTCATTGTTGAAGAGAAAATAATGCAAACTCAATATTACAAACTCAATAATACAATACTCAATAATAATAATAATAATAATAATAATAATAATAATAATAATAATAATACAGTAAAATAAAGTAAATACACAAACAAACAAATAAGAAACCTTCTTCATCTGTATGACTGTCAGCACGTACAAGATGGCACACAAAACAGTGTATGAACAGGATATAGGATGATGAATCAAACCACAACAAAATCCACATAAAACAACAACTGGAGCACATGAGTACTTCAGATCCCTTGCTCATGAAAGAATGTTTGACGGTGGTCATTTCATTTGCGTATGTTATAGTTTTGTTTTCAATTTGCTGTTATTCAAATCAAAGGTTTGCAGACATAGTATTTTGGTTCATTGCAATACTTCAAGTTCAAGGCCTCTTAAGGTCATTAGGAGAAATTACTTCCACTGAAAGACTTTTGTTTCGTTTTGTTTTTTTTTTTTTTTACAAAATATTTGCCTATCAATGAAGATTTACATTTGCAGTATGATCTGTAAAGCACAGCATTAAGGAAACCCCGCATGAATTTGTCTCAGCTTAGCACTGACATTTGTGTTGGCATTATGGTAATAGAATGACAGCTACTTCCACCCTAACAGAAACATCAATTGAAAAAGACTCCCAAAATACACACCTCAATTCTTTTAGTTGATTTTCTCTCTCCCTCGCTTTCTCTGTTTGACAGTGGTAATGTTTCTGTCTTTTAAAGCATAACACTCTCCTGTGATCCACCATGAAAAA
>SCHK01298690.1:6391-21811 GCA_004124795.1 Poropuntius huangchuchieni
GAAGAAGAAATAGCTTCTTTTCTTTTTTAGGAGGAAGAATTCACCCAAAAGTGAAAATTGTGATAATTTACTCACTTTCATGTTGTTCCAAACCCATTTGATTTCCACGCCATTTGCAGATCACATATCAATGGGATTAAAGGTTTTAAAGAATAACTTTGTTATATTCTTTTGCAGCCATGCACAGGGACTGCAGGAGTTACATTAAATAACAGCTTAAAAGCTACTGCATGATTTTGGAAGACTGTGTTGTGCTTCAATGGACTTTTATGGTGCTTTCATGAAGCCTGACAACAATATGCTTTCTTCATAGAAGAAGAGCAGCTCAGAGGTTGTTTAGGGAGAAGTCGTACTGATTTAATTTCTGAGGGTGAGTAAATGATGAGAACATTTTCATTTTATGGTGATTATTCAGTGGTTTTGATGTTCCAACGTTGTTCCTTCATCAGTATTTTGTAGAAATATACTGTAAATATTGTTCACACTGCAGCTCAATATGGCTGTGATTCACTTGAATGTAATCTTATTTATTAAACTTTGTGTTCTAGCAAATGCATTTGACTGTGGTTTTGGATATGAATGAACATGATCGATTGCTGGTGGAGAATTTATTTACAGGATATAGCTTTTTTTTGTAACTGGTTTTGAGTTTGAACACACAATGACAAAACAATCAAATTCAAATTTAAAACCAGACAGGGCTATCAGCGAACACATCCAAGTTTTCTTTATTACCAATGCGAAGATGTGAGCTCACATAAATAAGAGTCAATTATTCTCAGCATGAATCCAATCATTTACTTTTCAAGAACCGAAGAATACTACATCTTTTCAATTGTTAAAAAAAAAATGGAAATGCAATTAAAGCTGGAATGAAACAGGTCACATCACGTATTTGGATTTGGACAAAATGAAAATCTCGGAATAGCCTAATGTTTGGTATATGAACAAAGAGACTGCACATTTTAATTATAAATTATCTAACAACCACTTCATACAGACTCATCAGTCATATCTTCAATACAATACAATACAATATAGTACATCTTTATTATCGACCGTAACAGAAGCACAGTAAAACCTCATTATATGCAAATGAACTAAATGTTTAAATGAAAGGAGTTTCTTACAATTAAAAAATGCTAAAAGAAAAAATCAGATTAAGCAATATTATAAATTATTTGACAGATAAGTATACTCTTCAACCACATTATTAATCTCTCACAGTAAATATGATTTCCAATCTCAAAAAATCCCAGTAGTAGTCTAAAAACCTCATTGATTACAAATGGATAAACACTGACACCTAGTGTTAAAGCAAAAAGAGTGCTATTATGCATTTCTCAGTTATTCCCTTAAATGCTGCAAACACATCTTTGAGATTTCGTTTCAGTGATATAATTATTATGGCTTTATCTTCTAACATGAAAATGGACTTCCTGGTGTTTCAATGAAGACTTAAAGACTATAAAATAAAGACAATTTATTTTTAAAGTGTTCCAGTTCCTAATTTATATGGTGTTACGTTTTATATAAGTTTTTAAACATTTTTTTTTTTTTTTTTACAATTTTCTATGCAATTTTCTGAGAGAAAAAAAAATGTTGTTCAGTGTTGAGAACACTTGTGGTTCTTAATGTGTGTGTGTTTTTTTTAAAGGATTCTTTACTGAAGATCAAAAGAACAGCATTTATTTAAAACGGGAAACTTTTGTAACATTAATAAATGTCTTTACTGTCAATTTTTATCACTTCATTGCATTCATGCTGAATTAAAAATAATTTATATTAAAAAAAAATTACTGGCCCCAAACTTTTGAAAATCATTTACACTATCGTTTACAAATATCATTGGATTTACAGTCTTCTTATAAACGCTATCAAACACTTTTCTTGACTGTGACATACTGACCACTGACATCTCTCTTTTGTGTTCTGAAGATGAACAAAGGGCTCGCAGGTTTGGAATGGCATGTGGGTGAGTAATTAATGACAGAATTTTCATTTTTGGTTGAACTATCCCTTTAAAATTGTGTCCACTGTAAATCTGCTCTGATTAGGTTGAACTCTCTATTCAGCCTCTTTCATAAACAGACCTTGTTTCATAACATGATCAATTAGAGCAGCTCTCATCTCATTTGAGCCTCTTCAGCATTGCTCCCTCTCAACACTCGCCTTCCATCCTTCCTTTCTACTCACCTCTCCTCTTGCTCTTTCAATGCCTACCACTCTTTTTCGCTCCTCTTCCTACATCTCTGCTATTTCTCTTCTTTTCCCTCCTCCGCTCTTCCCCTCTGCGCTTCACCTCATCCTCCTATTCCCTGTCCTTTTCCACTACCCACTCCACTCTTTTGAAATATCAAAGTTGCCCCCTCAAATTTTTTAAAAACACAAGACATATTTTAATATTGCAAAGCTTCCCAGTGAAAGAGAGCAAGTCAGGCCTGTCTTTACCACACCAAATTGATGCTTCTTGGTTCACAGTTGTCAAATTCTTGCATGTTGCTTACTCTGAATTACAAGTTTGGTTCTAAGAAGTGAAACAGTGACAAGATTTGACTGGGTTCATGGTTAAAGTGAGGGTTGCGACACTCTATAATCATATGCTTCAGTTGCTGTTTACTGGCAGTTTCACTGATAACTTCAAATTTAACACTTCTTTTACAGTAAAGCAAGCCAATGTCACACATACAATTAACAAATCCATAATAACAGACAGCCTATGACAAAAGAGTTAAAATAGCAAACTAAACAGATTATTAGATTAACAAAAATAATAAATAAATAAATAAATGGCTTTTTAAATAAACTTAGCCAATAGTTTATGCCTCACAATATCTTGCACATGTCTGTTACTCTTCAACCACCAAAACTTGCTGTGTAAACGGTGTGTAACAGTATTTCCTACAAGAGTGTGTGGTCACAACATAGTTCTCGTTCTGTTCTTCACAGCAACACATCTTCCTCCTACCGCTTCCGTCAGTTAAAGCGCGTCATGACTGTAGCACCAAAGTTTGCGTTGGCGGGCTGCTCAACAATCGATCATGGTTTTTAATCTCCCGTGTGTTATTTTTAGTCATGCGATGGACATCCTTTAAGATGTAAGTGTGAGCGGGATGCAGGACAGCAGAACGGTGAATTATGCCGTTGCCATGAGAGTGGATTGATCGAGGCACTTTTTAAGGTATGTAGCGTGATGCGCAATGGAAACCTCCATCCTTCAGAAAAGATTGTTTAATCATTTTAAACTTGCGTATTGCTTTGTGTAAGGCACTTTAGACTATGTGTAGCCTACAACACGCGATATAATTATAAATGAAAGTAGTATGGCAAATGTGGTGTTATTGAACTTGTGTTCGCTGCTTGCGCGTGATTTCCTATATAACGCAATCTGTCTTCTCACTGTTAGTTAGAGAGCGAATGGATGAATGACAACAGGGGGATGCGGTTTGAGGGTGTAACGCTTTTATTTAGGCTCAAGAAGTCAAAAGAAAAGACCGGATGGATTTAAAAAGTAATGCTTTTTACATACAGATGTATTTCAATGGAGCTTTTAAACATTTTGGTCAGTACAAAAGCCAGCGGGTGTAATGTTCAACTTCGCTGGTGAACGCTGTAAAAGTAACCGTTGTAACAATACAGCGCGTTTGAGAGTGCTTTTCATATTTATTTTCAGTTTCATTTTTATATTCTATTATGCTGGTCATATTTAACTTTTTCCACCGTCCCTAACCGTAACATTAACAGCAACAGACAGACATCATGGATAAAATAACCAACACGCGCCATTGTCAAACACTGTCATTATTAGGCTACTTAGTATAGGCTAATTGTAGGCCTAATTGTAGGACAAAAATGTGTTTTGTTTAAAAATGATTTCCGACAGGGTTGACAATTATCTCATTTTCAGTGGCTCATCTGAGAAGGTCAACATAGCAACAGCGTTTGAGGACTATTCCTTAGGATTTTCATTAGAAGCATTGGCCAAACATAAATGGCGCTACTATCAATTTACAGGTTGCACACTGACCACTTAAACATTTGAAATCACCCACAGAGGAGTGAAAACACTATAACACATGACCACAACCCTACTGATGTGACTATAGAAGTTGTTAGTTTCTGTACAAAAATAGTTCAGAGGTAGCTATGAAAGTAAAATGCCCCATATGGCTTAATTTGATTTGCGATTATGCATTTTAAATGACAGTACTGGAATGAATCAGAAGATTCTAACTCATTAGGCATTAAGTTATAATCATTAGCATGAGTTTCTGTCAAGAAATTTTTTGATATATGTTACAAAATCGGACTACATAGAGGCCTACATTTGCCAGAATTTACATTTGAGATTGATTTTAATATTTGTTTTGTTTTATTTTTGTAGTCTATCATGTTATACTTTGCTTTTTTATGCAGTACTGTTTGTCAATCAGTCTCTGGTTTAGGTTAAATAATCCTGCAAAGCATTTTCTTGTGCTATAGGTGGCCACAGAGATGGAGAGTCCTTCTAAGATCGAGAGGCGACAAGCGTGGGCAAGCAGCCGCCACAAGTTTACCGTAAAAGATGCAGAACACCGCAGCCCAACAGCAGAACATCAGTCTCATTTCTCTCTCCAAGATGACGTCTTTGTGGATGGTGAGCATCAGGTTAATGTTTAATGTTCAGCTGTGCCAATAGTTTGATAATATGGAAAGAAGCTGCATATCTCATTTCCTCTTAAGCATGTAAATTAGAGCTACAGTATACATGATGCAACCAGTATCATTTATGGCTTCACTTTTAAATGTTTTAGTTCAATTTGGGAAATATTTAGCTTGAAAGCAAGCTGCACTTGTGTCATCTTTCTTCAAATTAAACCCCACTTGGTTTAATACTATGTTATCTAACAGAATGAGATTCATGCGTTTTTAAGAATCCAAATACTTTTTGGGAGCATTGTATGCTTTATTTTGTAAATTTGTTTTAAGCAAAACACAATGAAGATAAAAAAAAATATGTTGGACAAAAAAAGTGTATTACAGCTTAATCAGGACACTTTTAAATTTAGCTCACTTTATTATAGCTGTTACTGACAGACTACAAACAGTGCACGGTTACCACCAGATAAACTCTATTTCCAAAACAGAAAGCTCATTTACACCTCTCTCTCTTTCTCTCTTTATCACTCACACACACCCATTCTCAAATAGACAGGCTAAGATCACAATGTGCGTCTTTATTTTGTTTCCACAGGATGCTCTGCTGGAAAGATTGAAACCTGGCTTCAAGGTTGTGGGTGAGTGTTTGTGTGAACGCTTTCTATAAAAGACAGGCATTGTTTGTCAGTTTTAATACAATAACAGCAAGTGAGTGGAAAACCACAAATGTTCTTGGGTTTATTCGTTGAAGGTCATGCAGGTTAAAAATAAATCAATCTCTGAGGGTCAAGGACCACGTTTTCTTCACATGAAAGCTTTCAGTGTTGCTTTTCACATGTTTTGCTCTATTTATAGATTGTTCTGAGGAAGATTCTGTTTTCAAATTTTCCTTTTCTGGATCAGGAAACAGCAGACAAATCTTGACATTTTTGTTATCGTTTCTCACCGTGCAGGCTTTGCAAGTTCATACAAGCGCTAGAGAGGTTATAAAGACAGTGTTTTCAGACGGATTTCGTAGAATTGAGATCAACATTTTATCTTTCAAATAACTTGAAATTTAAATTAAATTATATATCTAATCGCATTCATAGCAGCGGTAGTCAGATGCCAGACCGAACAGAATAAACAGTGCTTGTAAAGCGTGCAGTATTTCAACATCTTTCTGACATTTGTTTAATAAGGGCTACCAGTACATACTGCCACAAGAATTGAAAGATGTGCTGTGTGCATGTGTGTCTCTATTTTTATCGCAGTATTTTACTGCATACCCGCATCCCGCCCACAGACCTTTGCTGATTCACACTTGATAAAAGTGAAATTTTCATTTGTTTTTCCTTTTTCTTTTTCCTTTTCTTCATCTTCTCTGTAGGAATGAAGCCAGTCCTGCAAAAACCAGTCACCTAACAATAGGTAGGTTGAGGGCAAAACAAGTTTTTGGATTACGATTAAGTTTGTTTTCTTAAAAAAAAAAAAAAAGAAGATTTTGAGTTGAAGCATAAAACCTGTGCAATCAAGAGTAGAATTACAAAATATGTCATTTGTACATATGCGGTTGTGTAGGTCTACATAGACTTAGCCGTAGTCTCCGTGCAGGCTTAACAGTGAGTGATTAATGACTAGAATATCCAATGGACCTTTATCTGTATGTCTATATCCTGATAAAACTGTAAAATGTAACTCTACAGGCCCTATGAGGACAGGTACCAGCTTTGAGGATGATCTGAGTCTGGGTGCAGAAGGTGAGTAGAAGCAACACAACTGTAACTGTAACTAAGAAATAATGAAGAAGCGGTGGAAGCTGTTTTAAAATTGTTCAAGAACATGCATATCACCTTCAACAAACAGTTCTCTTTTGTAGAGTCTAAAAGTGTCTGCTGAATGACTAATAGTTTCACATAGACTTTATTTTGATTGCAACCCCCTGGTGTTCCATATTCCATGTCTGCACAACATATTGGATAACTGCTAATTAAAGCCTATTATGTGTTAGGCCCTTGTGCTGCTGTAATGAATTTTGAATAATTATTGGTTATTTATGATGATAGACCTCTTTCTTGAGAGACATTCTCGTGCTTGTCAGTAAGGATCTCATAATCAGTATGATGCCGGTGATTATATACTGTACGAAGCAGGTCTGCGTTTATGTTTGAGAGCGAACCTCCCCTCACTCACCCCATGTATATCATCTTTAGCACTGCATATCATATTGAGCCACTCTTGCGACCGGAAACACACATGCACGATGCTAGATTCACAGATAAACACATTAAGCAAGTAATAAGGCCAGATTAAGCCAGTAATACATAAATGGTGATTAAAGACCATGATAAGATAAATAAGATATATATTTTTATGTACGCATGTATTTATTTATTAATTTTTTTAAAAGGAGTGTTTATTGTAAGATATAGTACTGTTCAAAAGTTTGGTGTCTATAACATTTTGATAAGATATGCTCACCAAGGCAGCATTTATTACAATTTCAAACAACTAATTTCTATTTTAATATATTCTAAAATGTAATTAATTAATGTAATGACAAAGCTGAATTTTTAGCAGCCGTCTTCAGTGTCACATGATCCTTCAGAAATGATTCTAATATGTTGATTTGGCACTCAAGAAACTTTTCTTATTGTTATCAGTATTGAAAACAGTTGTGCTTCCTAATATTTTTGTGGAGATCATGATTTTTTGAGTCTTTAATGAATAGAAAGTTACAAAGAACAGCATTTATTTGACATTGTTTTTTTTGTTTGTAGCAAAAAAAACCCATCAGTAGCAGTATGTAAACATCAGTAGCATTCATTACTGAATTCTTTATTTTACAGCTACTGCATTATATGCTGCACCAGGTGCACCACAGCTTAGGTAAGAAATAGGTTGATTTTGTTGTACCATCGAGTTACTGATTTATGCTTCTAATCCTAACCCTACCATAATCCCTCCTTTCATTGTATTTGTATATCAGTAGCACACCTCAACAGAAGCTCAACCTACCATTATTCAGTATGGGCCAGAGCGTCGCATCCAGTGCCTTCTCAACCACTACCAACAGGACTGCTTCTAGGTAAGAACATAGGTTAGGCAGAATACACTGGACCATTACAGCACTACATTTAACTGGCCGGGTGGATAAAAGTTCCCCACTTACTGCCTGGCAGATAATAGCCAAAACACTTTCCTGCAGTATGCATTTTGCTTTCATGCTCAAGATGGATTTGTGTTTTTGAAGTCAAACTCTAAATGGTTTTGGCATAGCTAAGACAGGTGTTTGACTGCTTGCAAATGAAGAGTGATGCATAGTAAAGTAGTCCATTTATGCGACCTGCATGACAATAAGACCCTGTAATATAAATAACTTGTATGTGCCAACACCCAAACTGCTCAGTTTTTCACATTTTCTGCATTGTTCAGTTCTAACAACAACAAAATTCCTTGGACTGACATACTACACCCATGTTGGTATTTGAAAGTATGAAATTATTCAAAAAATGCAACAAATAAACATGAAAGGGATGAAGAAGGTCTTCATGAACCTCCACGTGCTGGGCATAGATTCCGTCTACAGAGTTCACTCTATACTTTTGTTTGGTTTCTTAATTATCTTTCGCCCTTCATGACATCTCAAAAATCCCCCAGTGTGTCTGAGGTCCTCCAAATGCGTGCTGAAGATGCAGAAGAGACCCTTTTCCAGCTGGGTTTCGGTTGCGAGGAACCGCAGGTCACTGCCCGTATCCCAGTCCGCTTCTTCAATTTCCCATCCCAGCTCAGAGGTATCAACTTCCGCCTCTTTCTTGAATCCCAGCTCTCCAGGATACGCCAGGAAGACCCCTGTCTTTCATTAGCAAGTAAGGAATTCAGAGTTTCAGAATGTTGATGGTACTACAACTGTAGAAACATTGTCACATTCCCTCACCTTCATCTCCGTTTTTTGCGCAGGTCGTTTCCGACAAGTAGAGGCATTGACGGCAATGGCCAATGCCTTCTATTCGCTATACTCCCATGTGTCCCGAACGCCTCTTCAGAAGCTTGCACCGCCCCAGTTAACCTTCAGCTCCCCAATTGTGGAGAGGACTATGTCTCGAACCAGTGTCCGCAGTGAACCGCGCTCACCTGTTGAAAGACTAAAAGACACTATCTCCAAAATGTGCTTATACACGGGATCCCGTGGCTCGGACTCCACGTCTCCGAGCAATTCACCTCGTAAGCGTAAATGCAGTCTATCAGGTGTAGTTGAGAAAAGTGCAGAGGATGACAATGAAGAGTTATGTCTTCAAATGGAAGTAGATGATTTGGAACAAGACTTGGACTGGTTTACAGAGGGCAAGAAAGAAGTTGAGGAGGAGGCGTATGGGGAAAACACCGAAAGGACTGATTCCTCAGAGCGTATACCTTGTCAGTCCGAGATGACAAATGAAAATGTACACAACCTCAGGCATGCATCAGCAGAGTCTACACCTTGCCTAGAGCCAAAAACGGATGTGGACAAGGAGTCCAAAGGTTGTACTCTGCGTTGTGCGCTTTCAAATATCCCCAGTGTTACCATGGAACCAGTTCCTATCATTGCCCATGATATCATATGCCCTCAGGTTGTTGAATATGTGAATCAGGCACCTTATCGCTGCATACACACAAATAGTATGGATATCAAAAACTCACCATTTGCACAGCAGACAACTAATAAACCTTCTGTAAGACAATCTAATGCAAAGAATTTACCCAAGTCAGATCAGTTATGTCAGATCACAATCACTGGATGGGAGGACGACACTACTCTCTCCAGCAGAGACACACAGGAGCAGAGTTCATCCAACACCAAGAGGTTTCTAAGCCCGATAAAACCACTAAACTTGAGCAAACAAGGCAACTCCTTCGAGCTGGAAGAGGTATGTGCTCTCTTATCATTTTAATGCATTTCATGTCAAGAGCAGTTTCCCACACATATTCTCCCATTAGACGTCATTAGCAGAGTATTATCCAACTCTTCATCATTGAATCCACCTCCAAACTTCCTCTTTGTCATTTATAATACCGCAAGCTTTCGTGCTATTACTTTTTACACAAACACGGTTGCTCATAATTTGGGTTAGGGATTTGAACAAACCACAAACCTTAAAGTGACAGTTGACCCAAAATGAGAATTCTGTCATTATTTACTCACCCTCATATAGTTCTGTAGAACATAAAAGAAGATATTTTGAAAAATATCTGACAAACAGTGAAAAATATAAGTGGGTCCTCACTGGGTTAGGGTTATGTACATTGTATGTACAAAACATTTAAATCATTCTTAAAAATAGCTTTTGTGTTCTGGAAAAAAATACAGGTTTTGATTGACATGGGGGTGAGAAAATGATGATGTAAGTTTCACATTTGGGTGAGGTTCCATGATCTGAGCCAAAAATGAACTGACTGCTTTGTGCTTTGTACTACACGTTTGTCCTTGTCTACAGTCATTGCTTGCTTTCTCAAATAAATTAGTATATGTCCTTTGTTCATGTAATATTGTTCTATTGTACTTACTGTTGTCTTTCCTCATGTTCTGTTGCCCTTACTGTTGCGCTTACTGAGCGTGGCAAAGTTAGTTTTAGGTTCAATATTCGCTGCATATTTGCCTAGGCTGCTTAAGGGACCATCTGTAAATACCACTCACAGTGCAAAAACATAAACAATGTTATAGTAAATGGCTAGTGGGAAGTCTGACTATATGTGCTTTTGCCAAATCTCTCTTTATACATGTACAGCACTCAATTATTTTAGGGAAGAAAAGCTAATTATAAAAGCAATTCAACTAGATGTTATCCAGTTGCTTTAGTAGGCTTTATTCCTAGTGATATTTTGTCAATACATTATCATTTTAAGAAAAATTACTGTAATTTTTTTTTAACATTCCAAAGGTTGTAGTACGTAGTGAACGGACTGACTTAGTACAGGTGAGATTTTGCCAATACATCCCTTCATATATGTACAGTGCAGTATTATTTTAGAAAATGACATTTTTTTTATGTTCCAAAGGTTGCAGTACATTACTAGTGACCAGACTGACTTACTACAGGTGAGATTTTGCCATAATGTGCTTTTATATATGTACAGTACAATATTATTTTAGAAATAAAATTACTGTAAATTACCAGAAGGTTATTTTTCATGTTCCAAAGTGTGTACATTACTAATGACAAGACTGACTTTTACAGGTGAGATTTTGCCAATACCTCCATTTATACAAGTACAATACTATTATTTTTAGAAAACAATTACTGTCATTCACCAAAATGTTTTTATGTTTCAAAAGTTGTAAAACATTACTAGTGACCAGTATTATTTTTAGAAAAATTACTGTACTTAACTGAAAGGGTTTTTTCAAAGGTTCTAGTACATTACTAATAACCAGACTGACCTACTACAGTTGAGATTTTGCCTATATGTAATTTCATAATATTTTTCTAAACATAATAGTCCACTGCATGTATATAAGGGAAGTATTGGCAAAATTTCACCTGTACTGTACGTCTGGTCACTAGTACTGTACTAGAACCTTTGAAGGAGAAAAAAAAAAAAAAAAACACTTTCGGTGAGGTACAGTATTTTTTTTTTTTTTTAATTAATACTCTACTGTATATATATGAAGGAAGGTATTGGCAAATCACATGTAGTAAGTCAGTCTTTTCACTAGTAATGTGCTACAAACTTTGGAACTTTTTTTTCCAAGTATTTATTAATTTCTTATAAGGGTACTATACTTGTATAAGTGGATGTTTTCTAAAAAAGAATATTGTACTGTAGATTTAGTTATTATTAAGGTACTGGCAAAATATCACTAGGAATATAGCCTACTATAGCAACTGGAATTTAAAAATAGGTAAATTGAGGTGAATTACTGCTTTTTTCCCCCCTAAAACAAGTACTGTACGCATATAAAGTGATATATTTGGCAAAAGCACAGTCAGTCTGCCCACTAGCAGTTTACTATAACCTTGTAAAAATTATTCATTTGAATGAACAATTGGATTTTGTTTGTTTATGTTTTGGCACTTTGAGTGGAATTTGCAGATGGTCCCTTAAGCAGCATAGGCAAATATGCAGCTAATATAGAATCTAAAACTCACTTAACTGCACTCAGTAAGCGCGACAGAACATGTGTAAAGACAACAAGGACAACAGAACAGAACATCAGTAAATATGACAGTAAGGACAACAGAGCAATATGACATAAACAGAGGACATATACTTATTTATCTGAACAAGCAGGCAATAACTGTAGACAAGGACATGTGTATTACAAAGCACAAAGCAGTCGGTTAATTTTTGGCACAAATGGAACCTCATATAGCCCGAGAGGTGAACTGTCCCTTTAAGCATTCCACTGTGTGGCATGTATTGTATCTCAACCATGTTTGTTTTGGACATGAATGATGCCTCAAACTTACAGTTTTCCCCTAATCAATGAACGACAGCATTATCATAGAAACTTTGACTTGGGCAGTAAGCAACATGCTAAAAACCACAAAGAACACATTAGCATATGCATAGCAAACTAGAATTGAAGCAGCATGTTTTGTAAAAGAAAACTGCACTCTGGCAAGAATCTAGTTTTCTATACTGTGTCGTTGTTTTGTGACATGATCATGAAGTATAGAGTTTCGATTCAGGTTCACAGTGCAGAGGAAGAGGAAGCCACTTCATCAGAATTCTGCTCCACAGTCACATTGTCTGTTTCGACGCATCACCACAAATGTAAGTAACATGAGTAGTCCTCATCATGATTAAAACTCACGAGGCTAATTTGACTAATTCGTGATCAGTTTAGTAAAATAAATTCAACTGAACAGCTTATAATCAGCTTTACAAGTTCACAGAAAGCGGCATGTGTTAATGTGCTGATAGAGGGAGGTGTTTTGCTTGTTAAAAGCACATTGTACGCGGTAAATTGGGTCCGGCTGATCTTGTCTGCCTTATCACATTTCAGGGAAATGACCTAACAGGAAGTCACAAGAAAATCTGCAAACTATCTGTTTTTTTTTTTGGTTCACAGAAACAGTTGAAAGTGAACTGTGTGCTTTGACTATCTAAAATCATCAGCTTTTTTACGCATTGTTTCCCTTTCCCAGCGTCACCACTGCGAGGGGACAGTTTTCAGTCAGACAGCAGTGGATATGCTGATGAGGATGTGCACCATTCCCTCTTAACCCCAGAGAGAACATAACATCAAATCTCAGGCTAATGAAGCACAAACTGCGTCTACTAATATTCTTCTAGTCAACTTGAAATGGTGTTTGCAAACCCATCTTTCTAAGTGTATCTGTCAAATCAGGAAAGACTTTACCTTTGGAATAGCTTGCACCGATAAATCATGCACAATAAGACCAGGAGCACATATGCTTGTTGCTTTCTTGTTACTCTAATGTGTAAACCAGCAGCCTAGAATGATGCATATAATCTGGTTTTGAAATAGTGTTTTCTCATTTTGTGCACTTTTCGGTCTTCTTGTTCAGATGGAGAAACTGCTGTACATATTGCCTCTATTTGTCATTCCACAATGGTAATAATTTATTTAAACTATTTAGTTTTGGTAGACTGGTTTAGGAACTCGTCTGATAATGCAGAGGTGACTCAAACCAAAAAAAAAATTGTTTTGAATAAAAAAATGAAACCAAGTATGTGAACACAAAGCAAGCTCTGTTTCAGCCTTTGTTAGAAAGCAATTCATGCCACAATGCAAATGCATGCTGTATTAGCATAAACATTCTTCTTCAGATCAACTACTGACATTAAAAGCTAACTCTGTTGCCCTCCTGAGGAAGGTTAAGTAAGTACAACAGGACCACATTTTTGCAATACATGCAAACAGGATGAATCAAATTTTCTAAATAACAAATGACTAAATGCCAAAAGCAGAATATAATGTCAATTTCAAGTTTATTGTTCAAGATAAAATATTCAATAGATTACAGATTCACCAATTTGGTACAAATTACATCAGTAGTCACAGAGTCACATACTACTGTTGTTGGTCATATACTATTATATTGAATATGAACATTTCAGTCTTTGCCAGTCCAAATGTAATGATGAAGCTTGTGAGGCAGAAACACTTACACAGAGGTAGATATTTACCACAAACTGTCAGGCCCATGTTAAAAATGATATCAATGGCTGAGAAAAAAGACTTTGTTTTACAAATATGTTCTATGAAGCAAAATAAATGTTAACAAATAACTTCTATTACTAAAAGATAATGAAAATGAAATGTAAAAAAGTGATATATTTACAGTTTAAAAAGTCATGCTGTCTGTTCTAGGTTCATGAATTCATTAAGGTCACAGAGCAAATTATCTATGCCATAATTTAAATAGGAAAGAAATCAGAGGGAGTATTAAAAGACCAAAACTTCCAGGCAAAGTTCAGTTATTTGTGAAGAAATACATATGACTTTTTCCAAATGAATTGCAGAGATAAATTCACCCACATTGAAAACCTTTGTCCTCAGGTTTAAAATTAATAGTGTCCCCTGCCTTTGTTTCGAGGCACTGAGGAGCAAGGGCACACGCTTTTAATGTCATATTCAAAGTGAAAATTACGCAATCAGTACGTTCTCCAACTGATTTCACAGCTGGTAGCAGTAAGGACAACAAAAACAAAAGGGCCTTGCCAGCCATTACAGAGAACCTACTGCGTCAAACAAACAAGCCCCTCAGATTACACAACTGGGGGCAGAAGAGGTAAGCCTCACCTGATTTTCCTTTTTTCCTCTGGGTAGCAAAAAGAAAACAAATGTCACAAGTGGTTTATTTCCCCCCTGCCATGATCTTGAGGTACTGAAGGGCATTGTGGGCAGCACTGGCACGTGCTGCATCCAGGCTAGAGGCGAATCCGTGGCAGACGGTAATGGGCTGCGTGGACAACTCCACCAGACACTGGTAAAGGCCACTCAAACTGCGCTCCTCTGAATGAACAAAAGTCCAAAAAATCTTTAGTTTCTAAGAAAGCACTATTGGTTCTCGTTTTGCTTATTCCCCAAAGCAGAGTAGTTAGTGGGCTAAGTATTTGTTCTTTTAAAGCACTTAAATGACTTGATGGGCTTGTCAGACTAGCCTTCAATCTCACCTATGTCCAGGTAGCTGACATCAAAGCGCTGTTCCTCAGAAAGCTCACGAAGGAGAGAACAGAAACTGGAGTCATTGGAGTCAGGCTGGCCCAGAGGATGACAGCGCAACTGTAGGATCTTCTCCCCGGCCGAGTTCCGCAGAGAGTCCCAAGTGCAGCCGAGACCTTTAGACTTCCCTCCCTCTATTCTGCCACCCATTTGCTGTTGCAAAAAGATGATTTTTCATGAAATCACTGTAAAATTGCATTTACAGCTTTGTAAATACTGCACGTCTTACCATACTGAAGGTGTCATCTTCTGCTTCGGCCTCGTGGCTGCTGCGCATGTCCACTGGTACATCATGGATACGAGAGAGCATCTTTGCGGCTGCATTTCTTTTAGCAAGCTTTTTTGATGTGCCACTACCTTAAGACATCCAATACTTTGAATTGACTGCATATTTAAAAATAATCACTATAGGAAAAATTAAAGGTTGTACCTATCTCAACAAATCTCTCCACCCTGCAGGTCATTGTAAACTCTTTGCGGTGTGCAGGTCCAGATTCTTGAGTGACTGTGTACTCGGGTAAACGCCAGCCTTTTTGCACTACTAGTTCCTGAGGAAATTGAAATTTTAAGCACAATAAATATAAAAGTTTCATGATATTTGCATCAGCAATATATTTAAGTGATAACAA
>SCHK01298700.1:8791-19436 GCA_004124795.1 Poropuntius huangchuchieni
ATAGATTAATATCGGTATCGAATTAATATCGACCGGTATCGATAAGCAGTTTGGGTATTGATATCGATAAAATGTACACGATACCCATCCCTAGTACGCACTGAAAAAAAAATAAAATAAAAATAAAAAAATAAAATAAAATAAAATTAAATTAAATTTTTGGAGCTCAACAGCATCTGTTTCCATTTGCTTTCACTAAAGGAAAACTGCAGCCATACAGGTTTGGAACAACATAAGGATGAATAATTTATTACATTTTCTTTCTTGGAGATGTACTACTTTATTATGCATTATCATTGTGCAGTTATGTCACGTGTATAAAGCCACTTTAAGTGGGATGATGCAAAATCTTGACACATGTATGCTGAAATAGCTTCAATGCTTTGTGTGATATTCAGTTAGTGCAAAGTACCCCATTTGTGCTAACAGCACAATTGAAACATTTGTAGTTAAATAAATGTTTCACCTTCTATTATTCGACACAGATCCATTCATGTCTGATACAAAGTATTTTTACAACAGACTGTGTTGTCAGAGATACAGTCTCATTCTGCTATTCTGGGGGTATTCCGTACAACAGAGAAAGATGTACTGCACATTAACCATTTGAATGTTTTGGAGAATGTGTTTCTCTTTTAACTGCATTAACATTTAATGCCCTCCTGCTGCAATATAGCACATATGAGACACAGAGGCACAGAGGAGAATATGGAAACAATCAGTCACCCTGACGCGGTAAATAAAGAGGACTGAGGCGAACGCAAACAATCTGCCCATTTATAGAGCCAAAAACGAGAAAGATGAACGTATATATATCACACTAGTATGAAGGTAAGCAGGCAAATCAACCTGTGCACACAGAATTATATTAGTCTGTGAAACACAGGGTACCTGCTGAAGAATGAGGACCATCACTCACACAGCGCCATAACTAATAAAGGGGTGAAATATTCCCACAATCACTCTGGCAATTTACAACCGCAAGAAAGACCTTCAATTCAATGGCAACCATGAAGCCTCTCTCTCTCCTTCTCTCTTGCTCTATAAAGAATGAAATGTATGGCAATCTCTTTGAAAGCAGATGAGAGTTTTGAAGGTTGCAGAAAGTGCATGAGTGCAGATATTCAGCCCAAACCTACGCCTCAGGATGAGGACTTCCATATTAATTGGAAAGGAAATATAAACATCAACCAAGTGAAATTAGACGATGACATACCGAGACAAAAGTTCAGTTTTCTGCTTTTTAATTAACATCGACTAAACACAGTTCAGAGATATGTAACTTTGCGCTCTTTGATATATTATGTGTGTAATATATTGCTGCCAATATAAAATTAAGTTGTATCATAAATACTGTTACAATTTTTGTGTGCTTTTATTTGGTTATAAGTTAAGACTTGCGTGATTCTTGCAACTTGTGAGAATAAGAATGTTAAGACAGATTTTTCTGTAGCAAAATTAGCATTAGAATTGGTAACTTTGGTTCAGATTGTTAAAGTGAATTGATTCAGAACAATGATTGAATTACTTGTTTGCATCCTGGCTCATAAAGTATTCAAGTATGTGGATAAAAACTGCTTATTGGACTGATTCACCAAAACTGACCGTTTGAACTGATTCACAGAAATGAATAAAATAGGGTATTACAATATCTATAAAATGTTGCTAAATGTATTATTATATATATCTGCAAATCAAATATGACATGACCATATTTATTTTGTCCCTGTAAGAGATCATAATTCCGGAGCCAAATCAAATCAAATCAAACAATGAATACACAACTAAAGAGTACCAGATGTAGTGATAAACAGAGAAAGAGAGAGACAGAGATAGATCATTTCTGCCCAAGAACATACAACTGCAAAGGCTATAAGTCCCAGCATGCTTTTTATAGCTTCACAATGTCTTCCTGGCAGCCATAAAAATGACATTAAAAAGCCCTTAAGGTGGACGGTGCTGCTGAACCTGAAGATTCGAAGAGAAAAAAAACACGGCAAAGATAATTACAGCCAATGTGATGAATGAAATGTCACTGTCTGGCACTGGACACTGTAGTTTACTGCTGTAATGCCAGAGCTTAACACAAAAACACTGAATCTAATCAAAGGAGCTCTTAAAGAAACAGTGTCAAACAATCTAAAATAGAAACAATGAAATACAACACACAAAAGAGCTGTTAGCCCTAGTGGTGGAACACACATCATTGAACGATGAATGGAATCTATATTTATATACATTCAAACTGCTTAAAGCACAATATAAATCAAACTACTCAAGTTTAAAAATAAAATCAAGACACATTTTCTAATCTGTTTTCTGAATACAAAGAAAATTATATGCTGTATTATTCAATGCATAATTGAGGAATAATACATGCAATAAACAGCATTATTATTTACCTAGACATATTTTATTCAAACATTTAAAGAAATTAAAAATGACTCCAGTGCACTTTTTTTTACAAATTGCTGAATCTGTTGAATGAATTCACTGAAACTCACCATTTAATCTGATTCACAGAAATGAATCAAGGCTCATAAAACTACTCTAATGACACAGTCTGCGGGGAACTTCACAGCCTTTTAAAAAGCATATTAAAATCATTACAATCCCAATGTTGCTTAATTTTATTGCGTTTTAATTTTACGGCAGCAAAATCATTGCAAATATACCACTCAGCAACTGTTTAACAAGCGTCACTTCATAACCCTACCCATGAATCCAAATCCTTAATTTACAAGTCAAATATCCCTTAAAGCATAGGCAGCTCTTTTAAATGCAAACATGTGGACCAATCAGCATGCAGACACCTCAGGACAGATCAGGAGGAGAGAGCAATGCAAGTGTGCAAAGAGCGGAGAGATGTGAAGTCAGCAGTGGTCTGTGCAGTCAGGACCACCTTCAGAGAGGTTATGCTCACGCCGACTCAGTTAACAGAGTGCTACAGTGTATCTGTATAATGTGTAAAATCAGTACAAGTCTGTGCGGTCAAAAACCTCCCTCTCACTGCAAGCTATTCACACAGTGTTACACTTTTGACTATCGTCGTTAAATCTAATTCAATATACATTTTTTTCAGTTTACAAACTTTCTGCCTATAAATGGGAAGAATTCACTGAAGAAATGTGTTTGACCAAAATAACTGATTATTTCGCAGAATAATAATGCATTGCATGTCTAGTATACCTGCTACTTAAGTGCACCAAACAGGATCTAATGCCACAAACCTCTCACAATTATGAGTTCTTCCTCAGAAGTGTTCATTGCATCAATTCAAGATGGTTTCTCCTGGGGGACTAATAAAAAACTGTGTAACTCAGCTGGGTGTAAAGTCAGCCAGTTGGATTGAAACTGCAGCCATGTCATGTCATTTTTGTGTGTGAACAGACCATAGGAGGTCTGCGAGTGTGCTGACTGAGGTGGAGACTAATTCCAAGCTAGTAATTATGCTGGACCACGACTGCAGCATATGTGGCCTCTCTTCATCACACCAGCACTGTCACTAACCGGAGTAAACAGCGATCCATCAAACAGAGTATCAGAGAGCCACCTGACGCTGAGTTCCACTAACCAGCCAGATTGACCCCTGAAGCATTTATAAAATGACATCCATCCCAGCCCTCCAAAAACCAAAGCAAAGGCCCCAAGCACAGCTTTAGAGTCATTCACCACATGTCCTACACTGTCAAATATCTCAAACAAACACTCAACACAGTCAGTCAAGGACAGGAGCACAGATCAGTGACAGGAAATGAAGCAAGAAGTTAAAGTGATGCCATCGCTGAGGAAGAAGGCTGAAGGAGCTCTTCTGCTTTACACCCAGCTATTTCTGTGTCCTCTTAAATAGAAGAGGAACATGTGTCTTTCTGAAAGAGGAGTTTGAAGGTCCAAGTTAATGTCTTTCTGAATAACAGCCTGTTATTAAATGTATGGCAATCATTTGAAGCTTATTTCTAAATGACAGCCTACACACTCAAACCCACACTGTGTGGAGAGCACTGACACATTTTGACACATTCCAACACATCCAGTGAACGCTTCTTCAACTAGGAGCATGTTTGGCCTGTGGACTTTTAGAAAAAAAATGGTTTAAAAATGTTCACTAGTGCATTTATTTTGTTTCCTAACAATGTCAATCGTGTATATACATGCATCCCAGGAGAATTTTGTAATTTCTGTCATTTTTAACTGAAATGTAAAACACATTTTGAGCACAGTGTCATTTCCACCACATCTCAAAAACATATTTTGTTTATTAGGGCCCTATTTTAACGATCTAAGAGCATGGTCAAAAGCGGATGGCGCAAGTGCACTCAGGGCGTCTCCGAATCCACTTTTGCTAGTTTAACGACGGGAAAACAGTCGGTGTGCCCAGGCGCATGGTCTGAACTGGTTGTCCCTATTTTATTAATAAGTAATGGATGTTTTGTAGGCGTAACGTGCAATAAACTGATCACTACGATTCGCTATTTACACAGCGTAATTTGCAGGCGCAAAGACTGAACACGTCTCCGGAGAAGAAACAGATCTGCTCATGCGCGAGCAAACAGGTAGCCTAATTCCGATACATGCAATGACTATACATCATTACATGCAGGTATTTTTATGTTTATGTAGTCTACACAATAATACTAATTTACACTGCAATTCTTTTAATATTTGGCATGTTTGTGTGCTGCTGTGCATCCCTGTGTGTAATAAGCAAAGTGAACTCGAACTGTGGATTCGCCCAGAGGCGCATTTTCTACTAACGCGCTGACTTTAGAGTTTAGACCAGGTTTGAGTTCAGTTCCTCAAAGTAGCAATGCGCCAACAATGCGCCTGAACACACCTCTTTTTTTAGACCAGTACACCCATGGGCACACAAATGGGCGCAAATGCATTTGCTATTTAGACAACGTGGCGCTGGACAGCAAAACTAGCAAAAACACTTGCGCTGTGCCTTGCGCCGGGTGTATGATAGGGCCCTGTGTCTTTTGTGCTGGAAATAACACTTTTGGAATCTTATTGGAAGTCTTATATTATAGCTATCATTCCTAAATTATAAATATGCATTTTTAAATACTATTTTATTTAACATTTTAGATTATTTGTTAATTACACATTAAATAAAATATTCAAATAGGACTATTCAGCTCTCAAGTAACATTAATATTTCTTCTCATATCACATCTCATTAACAAACTATGACTTTCAGTCATAGTCAAAAGTCATAGTTTGTTAATATCGAGAATAGGACCTTAAAATAAAGTGTGCAAAATACACTTGCAGACATGCAGTAATGTGACCTTTATATTAAAAAAAGAGGCCATAAAGAGATGTTTAGAGTTCAATCCACAACATACAGCACTGACAGCAACATACTTCGTTCAAGCTCAACTTGTGCATGCTGTGAGTTCACACACTGCCATGGATTTCACATGATGTCCAGAGACAAATCATAAAGAGGCTGTTAACATGCTCACCCATTTTTTATAGATAGAGACAGCGAGAGAGAGAGAGAGAGAGAGAGAGAGAGAGCGAGAGCTGCAGTCGGCATGTGATTCAGAGGTGCTGATGGATGGCAGGGACTCCTCGCCGAGCAGCATTCGCACGCTCAGTGTGGCCTCTGCAGCTCACATGGCACCAAACGCAGCTGCTGACACACACACACCAGTTATACAGTAAACACACACCTCCCATGATCTCTCAGTCTCTGGTAAGCGTCATGCTAGAGAGGCAGACAGCAGCAAGTTGGAGTTGCTAAGGTACAGCTAGAGCATTAAAAGACAAGATATTACATTTTAACACAGCCATTTACCATCGCTTGTGTCTCGATTTATGACTTGAAGGGCACAGGAGACCTAAAAATCAATACAGCATCTTTTTTTTATTTAGTAATTATTAAAGAAATAATGAAAATCCATATTTCACATTTCGCTGTCGGATGCCAAGCTTCAGAATAATTTCAGACATACAGTAAAGAGGTGGGCTGCTCAGTTCCAGTGATGAAAAGAAAGGGAAGAAAAGGCTCCCCAGTCTTTAGAAATGGAGCTTTGTTTTCAAGGCCCTTGAAAAATACATTTCATATCACAAAGAAAAAAATATATAGATATACTGGATAGCTCACAACACGTTACAAAATATATTAAGGGTTGTAATTATGGGCCAAAGTTTTATACTTTGCTTAAAATCACTAAACCCACGAGCCAAGATGTTTCTCACAGCAAACAATATCAAAATATACTGTACTTATCTAACAACAACAAGACAGAGACTAAGATGAGAATATCCAATTAAAAAACAGTTAGGATGTGGGTACATATGGCCTAATCCTTAAGGTATAATAAATGGCACGATCACCAGCAGAGGCCTAGGAGGCGTTCCCTCCCTCTCTGTCGTATCCTCTGGCTCTATCTCTCATTCTTTAGTGGCAGGTTGGCTGATTACAGCAGGCTGTTGAACAGCCTAATTGTCTTCTAAGTGTTGTAATAATTACAGCGCAAGTGAAGTGGTGTCCACCCCACCACTGGCACGGGTTACAGATGCATGGCTTTAGCACCCAGTATTACAGATATATCCACTTCACTCCTGCACTTATGTTGTATATATATATATATATATATATATATATATATATATATAAATACAAATACACACTTGTGGAGGGAATGAGCATGATTAGGGAATGTTCCAAAGATTATTTAGTACTTCAACAGAAGAGAAACTAACTTGTTCACTGACAAGCTACGCAAAGAAAACAAAAAAAAACTAATCGCAGGCGATATAATCGCGCGATTATGATTTCGAAGAAATCGTTCGTGATAATGAAAGCTGTTTGCGTGGCTTCTCAGTGAACTACTGCTCTGTGTAGTAAATGCTGCTCCATCTGAAAGCACGTGAAAATACCACATTTAATAACATGTTTTTACTCACTTCATAACATCAGTCGAGTGTTTGAAAGATATCCTTCTGTAAGATGATGTGGCTTCTTACACAGAATAGAGAGCGCCCTCTGGCTTTCGGATGGAGATTTACTACTGATCACAGAACCGTGCTTCACTGACAAGATGCACATGACAATCGTGGCTTTTGCCTAATCGCGATTGCAATTTCATTGCAATTTATCAGTATAGTCCCTTGAAGAAATATTTGCATTTTCATGTCTGTGTACAGATAAGAAAGTAAAGGCTGCCCCATCAATAGTCTTGAAAAAAAGAAACAACTTTTGAAAAGTTACTAAATGCTTCTGGAGAGAAAGAAAAAAACAAGACATTTTTGGAGATCTTGGGAAGAAGAGGTTGAAACAAACCATACTGATCTGATCCGTAGAGAAAAACAGTTCACCCAGGCTAACAACCTCTGCGTCTGCAGCTTTCTGAGTCAATCTTTTCATGATTTAGTGACTTTCTACAAACGTTGCGGAGGAGCAAACATGAAAAGCAACGGAGGGTCTTTTAAATTATAATTGTGCATTTCCCACAGGCTGTTTGGAGGCTTTCCTCTCTGTAAATATCCTGAATGGAGCCGCTTTGAAAAACATACACAAAACACTCTCTTTTCCAAAATTAGCATTAAATGAGTTGCGCAGCTAAACGAAAAGGTAGCGGTAACCTCAAAACAACCTCTTGTTGCAGAAGACACTGCTGGAGCTCTGCAGCGGTGTTGATGATGATGATAATGGTTAGGACATTTAACATTCAGCTGTTGGAGTGTGCTATGGTAGAGACTTTAGAACCTCCCACAGGGAAGACCATAAAGAAGCCCATCTCTCTTGCCCCTTCGATTCTGGACGGATTTCTTCTTTTTCGCCCCAGATCAATAGGACCCCACTAATGTTTGATTGTGGCCCTCTGGATGACCACACACTTTCTCAAAGAATTTGCTGCAAAAAAACATGAATGACAGGGTTACTTAAGGGCCAGAATTCCTACAGAGAGAGTTGTTCAGCTGCCACTCTCAAATGTGAGTTTTATCTATGATTCTGAGAGCTGGAGGATGAAAGACATTTCATTCAGTCCTGTAGTACACGGAATAAGAATGAGTGACTCCTACAGTCCAGGGCACTCGATAGAGATGTAACAAAGCTTGGTGTTTTGAAGAATGGGTTTTCTTTTTTAAGGAACAAAGTACAAAAATATATAAATGATAAAAAATATAACATGTTATAAATGAAGTCAAAAAGATAATTTTTTTTAATTATTACATTATATGCTTTTGAATACATATGGAGGCTGAGGTGACCTTGAGCTCTGAGCTTCAATTCAGACATCTGAGTAGAAATATAAAACGACAGACATCTGAATATATGAGGAAAAAAGTCACCATCAACATCCAGCTGAATCAAACATCTTTATCAACCTATCAAACAATCAAATTTCAAACTTAGTCTTGCTACAATTAATTGCATTAGCCCTAAATAACCACTATGTACATAAATGCTTCTCAACATATCCACTCACTTAAGCACTGCTTTCATTTTAAGAAAACCTCAATCTGTCTTTCAGAAACTAAAACCACACTGAATATAATCTTTAAGTTCGTTTCTGTCCATCAGTAACAGAAAATCTGTCTCATCTGAGCTAAGTGGCTCTTCTGGCCTTTCCCTAGTGTTGTGCTTTACGGTAAGTGCTAGAATGGTACGTGAAAGCATCCGTACTCCAGTGTATCGATGTCCTAAGTGCGGCTATAATAAAACACTGGACTCGCACAAACAAAAGGTGTTTGTGCGTTTATAGGTCCTAAACACAGAATAGGTTTTATAGAGTTTGGAGAGGATTTGTCACAGATGGCTGGCAGCTGGCACGATGACCTTAAGGTATAGCACAGATGACGGTGTAGTTTCCCCCAGCTGATGTCTAGACGACACAAAATGATCAGCTTTGGGATGTGCCAACAGTAGTACAGTGTTTCATACAGATTTACAATTACAAATGTGCGAAGATACATGTAAAACAAATGCCAGCGGCACTTCTTTGCTATTCAAACAGGTGTTTCATAGACAGGTCATGTTAGAAATACGAGTAAGAAGTGGAAAAAATACCCAGTATCTCAAAAGAAAAACTATAGAGCAGAATCTCTAGCTGAAGTGCCAAGCAGAGCAAGAGTCAGTAATGTCACTTAATTATGGGAAGTGTTACTTGTCTACAAGGCTCATTACCAGGCTGTGCGCTCCTGCTGATTTTTCAGATTACGCTGAGATTCCACAGGTCTGGGTGTAATGATTGTAATGATAATGAAAGACTAGGTTTCCAATGGTACAAAAAGGGATTTTTAGGAAACGCTGCCTTTCTTATAGCATATCTTAACCAATCAAAAACAAGTGCAAAATGTGGAAACCTAAGTGTCAGCCTGAAATATCTGACATGACATTATAGCCAGACATTGTGCTGGGCAGCCACATTAAATTCTCAGCGGTCCGAAGTCACTTATTGTTAATTAAGAAATTGCTCTGATTGGCAGTTATTGTGCAGCGCTGTTGCTTCTAGTATGAAAAGATGAATTACGTTCTGTTACAAAGTTCACATTTCAGTTACAGAAAAAACGCTAAGAAATTTGTTGTTCCCAGGTGGACAATTGGTGTGTTTTATGGTGTTTAAAGCTAGGATTTTTAATGCTCTTGGTTCCATATCTCCCTGAAAGAATATAGCTAATGAACTTACAGTTACAGACAGAGAAGCTTGTATACTACAGATGTTTTATTCGATAAGAGAATTCGTAATGTTAGAGACGAGGGTGTGTGTGCAGTTTCTGGTATGGTTTATGAGGACACAAATGTGTATAATGACATGGGTACTACAACGTAAACATGGTTTATGAGGACACTTCCTGTGTCCCCGTAAACCAAAAGGGTTAAAAAAAAAAAAACATACTAAACTGTTTTTCGAAATTCAAAAATTGCCCGTTTTGTGTGAGTGGCAGGTTTANCATACTAAACTGTGTTTTTTGAAATTCAAAAATTGCCCGTTTTGTGTGAGTGGCAGGTTTAGAGTAAAGGGATAGAATTAGAATAAAAAAAGTATACAGTATAAAAACCATTACACCTATGGAGAGTCCTCATAACCACAAATAAACTACAAGGAGGCAAAGTTCATTGAGATGCTTCTATCCTGAACTCAGAGGAACAGACATTTATAAGGTAACAGAGTGACAAAAGTCTGAGTTACTGCAGCGTTTTAATCACTGAGTCTCAGTAGATTCTGAAATATCAGCATGAGTGTGTTCTCTCCCACATAGGAGGAAGACAGATGGGAGGTGGGCAGAGTGTTTGCCGAGACTGTGAAACTCAGGAGAGATGAGACAGAGGTTTAGCAGTGGACTGAGATAACACAAAGCCCTGGGCAAAGATCTCTTTCTCACATGCACGCGTACTTAACATCCTAGCCAAAGAACTTCTCTGTCTTCAGAGAATTCACACCGAAACTGTTCAGCTATGTTTCCATGCTTACACACACCCTCCCTGAGTACAGTGAATCTGTCTATCTCAAGGGAGACTTGTAGACTCCAACCTCAGTACTGCACACACACAGTACTGTATATCGGTCAGTCTTGTTAACTGACTAAGCTAGGATGGTCCAATAGCTGTTTTTGCAAAATCTTACACACAAACACATACCACAAACATTAAAGGGTTAGTTCACCCAAAAATTAAAATTATGTCACG
>SCHK01298707.1:0-24355 GCA_004124795.1 Poropuntius huangchuchieni
ACTACCATGTTCAAGGCCCAGAAAGGTAGTAAGGATATCATATGGAATATTTTAACAATGTCCTTACTACCTTTCTCATTTTATGGAAATGGCAAAAAAAAAAAAAAAAAAAAAAAAAAAAAAAATATATATATATATATATATATATAAAAGTAATTATATAAAAAAAAAAAACATACAAATAAATCATGAATAAGGGATTTTCTCAAAATGGTTACAATCTTTCTTTCCAGCTCAGCTGTGGCTTCTACTTTTAATTTCTGCTTTTAATGTGACTTTATCATGACTATCGACATTGTGGTTTTTATGGACTGTGAGGATTTCATAACCACTATAGCAATTTTATGGATCACAAACTCTTAACACTTGATTTGTTCTTTATACCTCTGATAACCAGGTTATAATGTAATTCAGTGATTCCCAGACAGGGATATGTGTCTCTCAGGGTGTAGTAAAAGGGTTTTGGTTTTGCTGTGTTAAACATATAAAACAGAAATTACTACTGTAAAATAAAGATGTTCAAATGTAAAAAAAAATAAAAAATAAAAAAAAGAAAGTATTGGGTTTGGTAATATGTGGGTGCATAATTTTTAGTTTTAATAATTTTTTCTATATACTTTTGTCTTTTTCATTAGTTTCTATATTTCTGTTTAGCTTTCATTTATTTTTATTTCAGTTTTAGTTAGTAATTTTAGTACTTCAGGCAGCATTTCTCATTTTCATTTAAGTTGTTTGTGTTTTGCATAAATAATTATATTTATTTTATTTCAGCTTAATTCCATTCAACAAAAACAATTTTGAGTATAACAGATTCTGTTTTTCTTAAAATGCTTTAGTTGGACAGGAAGATTACTGGTGATTTTTTATCCAATGGATTGGTCATTGTTAGTTGAAATCTTTTATGCAGTACGTTAATACTTTCTCCAATACCACTGAGTTTAAATGGAGAGCTTTTCCCCCCCTGAGATCTCTCATGGGTCTCACATGGGTCTGCTGTGGGTCATTGAGCCCTGGCTGGTAGATATACAGTACTTGTTGTTGTGGTGCCATCAGGATGCATTTTCCATCAGCTCCAAAGTGATTAGTCACATTGCATTTATGACATGATTGCAAAGACTGCAGTATTGAATTTAACAGCCAGCTGTATCCAGGTTTTATTGACCTCCATGGTTTGTCCTCTAATTCAGGGGTCAGTACTTTGAAAATGATGCTGGGACACATGCAACAAGTTCAGCATCAGGCATTAATGGTAAAAGGCTCGGTATTGGCAAAATTGTTTTACACTGGTGGCCATTTTCATTGGTGTTGCCTGGCAACGCTGCCTTAAAAGCTGCCCTGTGTATCGTCAATTTGAAAAATGGAATACTGTGGATATTTGCTGTGTATACATTTTAAAATCACAAGGGCCCATCTACAGTCTCCCTTAATGTTCCGTTACATTATGTAATCCTAGACAGTATTGGGCTAAATTGGGCCATCTCCATTTACTTGTGTTCACTCCCAAGTATTTGCTGCTTATGGCTTGTTATAAAAGAATGTAAAAGAAGCTGGCATAACAAGGAAGTGACAAAAACACACTAAAATATGGGGATTATTATACAGGCCTATCTGGTTATGAATTTTAGACACCATAGCGACATTTCAATTCATTCTGTGTAAGTTTTTGGCATAAATGTACGGCACGCTATTTTCATTTTAAGATTTGCCCTCATAAAAGTAAAAATTGTCCCTGAAAATCAATTCAGTTGGGGTGAATATCATTCTTTAATAAAGAATTTAATTTCTGACACTGGCAGTGACCCTTTTTCTGTCCAGCTAGACGTGAGGAATCTTTTATTGTCCATCTCTTTGTGTGCAGACATGAGTGTGAATTGCTCATTAGCCCATCCATTGATTGGGCTTCTCAGCTGCCTTTGTGAAATTCACGGGCTAAAAGGCAAAGCAGTCGATCAGTGATCAGGAAGGCAATGATCCATGCCGGAATCTGAGTGCCAACTGGCTAAAAGGCTCCCTAAGGAATCTGATGTTGTCCTCATTTTCACTCCGACATCTTAGGGACAGAGGACTGTTAATGAGCCATAACAGAACTTAATTTTTTGGTATTATAAATGTTATTGAGGTGAAATTTGAAAGCTTGTCAAAATGATTGAACAGGTAAATGGCATTCAAAAATATTGAGATCGTATTTGTTAGCATTTTACGGTGCATCCAAAGAACTATTGTGTTTTTGATGCTTGCTTATTTGTGAGTAAAACATTTTGTTAACCTCATGACAAATGCATCTGGGGGCCATGGTGCTCTGACGACAAAGAAACATATCTGTCTTGACATTTTGTCTCTTCAGGAAATGGATTCAGTGTGGTCACCACTCAAAATGTAATACTGCCTGGTTAAATGCAAGATTGTCTTTCAAGGGAAAAAAGTGGACTGCATTTTGTGTAAAATGTACTACATAAATAACTTACATAATAGTTTTTATTTCAGATTTTTACTCTAAATACAAGATATTTCAGTATGGGTAGTTTATTATAATTTTGTTGACATTTTAATTTTGCCCCTGCATGATTACAGCGCGCTAGTTACCACTACATCGCACATTGTTTTATATTTATTTTAATGGGGGTTGCGGCACAGCCACATTTTGCAGGCCAGATCACATCAGGGTGAGCTCACAGAGATTATAAGTGCTATAATTATCCAAATCCCTGGGTGCTTGTGAAAGAAGTATAAATGATTGTTGTCGTTTTGCTTTTTATCGCAGTGGTGGCCTGTAGCAGGAAAGGCCCAAGTACAAATATGTAGTTTTTAATAGGGCAATAACTCAGATGTCCAGCTGGGTTTGGCTCATAAACAAACAGGACTATGGGACGTTTAATTTCTCCTTAGTGAGACTACCTAAGCGAAAAAGACTGTTGTTAGGAATTTTCCTACGATATTAAACATGTTTTCAGGCATTATGGAATTGAATTTGTCTTAGTGTAGGTAGCTTGTTCAACAAAAATCTGTTTAGTGAAATAGAGAAGATATCATTGTTAGGCCCCTAAAGCTTTTAAAATCTCTCCTACTCCTTTCTTAATAAAAGTTACTGATCTAGAAATGGTTTAAAATGCAGACAGATGAGTTCTAATATCGTGCTAGATGGCCTTGGAGTTCTTTTATCTGTGTGAGGTGCCAGAAAATATATTTAAGGATTCATCACATTTAATTTTGTTTTGTGCTCTTTAAGAATTAAATTGTGATTCTTGCTGATTCCATTCATTCAGGATGTATCAGGTTTGAAACAAATATGACGTAGCTGCCACTGTATCTTGCATATTTAGTCGTTGATTTTTTACTTTTGTGCCAATGCTTTCTATCTGTTGCAGGCTTATCTGGTTTATCATATTTCTGCTACTATGTCATTTTTCTTTTGATGCAGTACAGGTACATGGTGACCTTGTCTGAAGCTGCAGAAGCACCTCAACCTGCAATATGACTGAAAAGAGAGGGCAAAGGCTTGTGGACTTCAGCCTGCCTGAACAGTGCCAGCATAGAGTTTGAGTTATAATTTAGCTCTCCTTGTGTTTGACTGATAGCCGGCCTCTAAAAGGCCTGTCTGCACTGCTGAAAGCCTCGCTGATGTACGAGCATGCCTGTCTGACAAATCCTCCGTGTCAGTCAGTGGCTGACGAGTATTCATCATGTTTGTAATTTTTTGGGTTGTGAGTCTGTGCTGGATCTTAAATGGAGCAAATACAATGTGATTCTTTGCAGCTGATTCGGTTGTCTTAGACTTGTACCAGGCAGTCCCCTCATAATGCCACTGGAAGAATAGTTCTCCAGAAAATAAAAATGTTGTCATTTGCCACAAGAAGTTTAGCACAATGTCTAAGCGTTTACTTTCAAAACAACGATTAATTCATGGTCCTGTTTTTGTTATTTGTAGAGTTTATTGCTCATTTGCTCTGCCACATGTTCCATGTTGATTTGTTTTTTCAGGTTCTTTGTACAGATTAGAGCACCTTGGAGATTATGTTAACCTTCTTTTGTGATCTGCAGAAGAAAAAGTCATATGGGTTTGGGAAAACACGACAACATGAGAACATTAATTTCTGGATGAACTATCCCTAAAAACACGTTTGTTAATCATGGTAAGGCTTTTTTCCCAGAACTTAGATCAGTAAACATACTGATTCCAACATGAGAAGAAAAAAAAACGCTGACATTTATTTAGTTTTTACATTACCTTAAGCACATTGGTCTCATTGACTAATGTGCTTAGGGTAGAACAGACAGCACAGTCAATATAAAAATGGCTTTTTCACACTCAAAGCAAGGACGCAATGCTTTTAAACCATGTTTATGCTAAAAATACTCATATAGTATTTGCACAAATTTGCATGTGAGGCTGGAATCATGGCTCTGTTCTCCAGGGATCTCTCAGGAAACCATTAGAAGTAACATTCAAAGTGTTTTTTTTTTTTTTTTTCCCTTTTTTTTTTTCCGGTCTAAGATTCAGGAGTAGGCACTTACCCTGTCATGATCAACCTTCTGCAATTTATGTCTGAGAGATGCTTTTAAAGTGTCTGCATTCAACAACATCCAGTCCTGATAGTAATATAATCAAATATAATATATATTTATGTATATAGATTCCTTAAGATGTACATTTGTGTTTTATTCAGCAAATTTGTAGTCTCGTTACTTAAGTTGTATCTTTCATACTGTATGTAATTCACACTTGTTTACTGCCTGGCTACTGCACAGAAGATACCTGTTACACTTCTGGATAGAATATATAACAATTTTAGGCATGAAAAGACAGATCTGCTTTTAAATAGAAAAACGACATATTTCATCAAAAGTTCACATCATAATCACCGTAATCTTCTATTCTACTAGATTTCCTTCTCAACAAACAGTCGGGTCTCTAACACGCCTATGTGGTTGTCGTACAGCACAGACGGTATTGCTTGGGACCACGAGGACTGTTCCACTACTCTTTACACATTTAACAGTCAGGTATGAGAAACAACACCTTCCTGATGTCTTAATATCATCTGTTTTTAGTGAATGGCCTAGAAATTTCACACTGCATATTTTAGCAGCAAGTCTCTCTACCTCTCGCTAGTTACCACTGTTCCATTGCCACTTGCCACGTCTGACAGCTCGTGATGAGGGGCTATAGAGCTAGTTATAGATTTTCAGACATCCCTTCCATTTGAATTTGATGTCTGTATCAAGGCAAAAAGATAAATGGCAAGTTGGAACAGCAAGTTCTCCGCTCTTGCCTTGTCAATTTGCTCGTAGTTTTTGTGGTCCTCTGCATGTGCAGCTTAAAATGCATTGTCCAACACATTTATGACTGTGGCTTTCACCTCAACGGCAGCTGGCATCCCTTTCCCAGAAATCCAGAGCCTTGTAAAGGGAGACTGCTGGCTGGTCTCAGACATCAGAGCCATTTTGGAAGGGTATCGCTTCAGTTCTCCATAAATGCAGTGGTTCCTCATAAAGACATAAATCAGAAAGCAAGCCGTTGAGATCACAATGAAAATCACACCAAAAGCAGCAATCAGCGCCATGTCCCACCTCTCGGAGTCCATTACGGCTTGTTCTAATCCTTTAGTTAGGACATTGACACATCTGGTGTCGTGTTTATGATGGATGCTGTGAATGTCCACGCACACTTTGTACTGTGTAGCAGGGCTGAGATGTGTGAGATTATATACAGTCACGTCAGATGGTACCCTAGCTGTGAATGCCACCGTTGGATGGTTTACAGTAGGCATTGTATACCACTTAATGTTTGGTGCCAGGCTACCATGAGAGGCATTCCAGGATATCAACACAGAGTTGGTCTGTACAGATTCGATGTTGACATTCAGTGAGTCATTGACAGGTTGTGGGAAGTATCCATTTACCTCCACTAAGACAGATTTCAGGTCTGCCCCAACGAGATTGTGTGCCACACATGTATACAATCCAGCCTCACTCTCAGTGATATCATAAATATCAAGTGTGCCTTCGGGGTGCATGTAGAATCTCGCAGAAACAGCATTTGGGATGACCCTTCTCCCTGACGGAGTCACCCAGTAAATGTCTGGCTCGGGTTCAGCAAAGGCACGGCAGTGAAGAGACATAGATCTCCCACTTTCCACACTGATTTGTGTGGGGAGGCTTTCTGAAGAGATGAGAGGCAGACAGATCTCCATCATCTCTCTAAAGTGAACCTGCCGCACATGCTGACCTTCATACTCTGGAGGCTCCACACAGAACAGGGAATCAGGCTCCATGAAGCGAATGTTTGTCTTGTTCATGTTCATCCACCGTACAACGCAGTCACAGCGAATAGGGTTAGAGTGCATGCTAACCTCCCGGAGATTTGGGAGGGACTCCACTGTGATCCTGTGGAGGGCACTTAAAGCATTACCATTTAACATTAGAGTTTCCAGCCTCGGCAGCCTGTAGAATGCATTTGGATGTATGTAGGAAAGTTTGGGGTTGTTGGTGGCTTCGATTTTGGTCAATTCTGGGAGGTTGTTGAGGGCAAAACTATCAATGGACACCAACTCGGGCATGCTGTTAATGCCCAGCTCCTTAAGATGGAGCATGTCCACAAAGTCACCCCTTTGAATTCGCCCAATGGGATTCTTATTAAGATCCAAAAACTTGAGGCTCTTTAGATGCCTGAGAGCACCATGGGGTACCTTAGGGAATGTATTATCATAGAATGAGATACTCTCCAGATTGTCAAGGCCCAGAAGTGAATCATCTGGTATCTGTGACAGGTTCATTCTAGTAAGAACCAGGCTGCGAAGGTTTCTCAGAGGCTTGAAGTTCATATCCTGAATAGAGAGCACAGGATTTTCCCCAATCATTAGAATTTCCAAATTTGGTAAGGGCTCAAACCATTCGCTTTTTATACTCTGAAGCCGGTTGGAGTTGAGGTGAAGTCTCAGCAAGCTCTGAAGGCCACGAAAAGCCTCGGGAGAAATGAAGGAGATGAGGTTATGATTTAGGTAGAGCTCCTGTAGGTTTGTCAGTTGAGAGAGGCTGTTGTCTGGTAGGGCACATATCCAGTTTTCCTCCATGTGTAGGGATAAGAGTTGAGGGAGGTGGCCAATATTGACATCACAAATTGATGACAGGTTGTTTTGTGAGAGATCAATCTCAGTGATGTTTGGCAGGTAATCCAAAGGGCGCACAATTTTAGCAATGTTGTTGGTCTGCAGTAAAACGACTTGTGTATCAGATGGAAATCTCAAGGGCAGGTCAAAAAGTCCAAGGTCATTACAGTCAACAGTGGGAGCCTCCATATAGACAGAGCTAGGGGAAAACCAGGGTCTAATCTCACATACACAAAGTTTGGGACAACTGACTCTCTCTTCTGCAGCAAGAACCAAGGTAGTCACTGCAAGACCCACTAACAAATAATCCGCAAATGATATGTCCTTCATATTGGCACAGTTCCCACCAGTAAGTAGTTGGTCCTTAAAGATTTTGTGGCAAAAGCACTTCACTTCAAAAATAATCAACCATTTGTGGTGATCACTTGAATCCAACAGAGGGCCTTCCCTAGGCCCTGACTGATGTGCTGTCAACAGATGCGATGTCCCGTCGCCAAGTCTCCCGTAATTCAGATGGAAGGTGGTGTGTGAAATTTTACTGGTTGGGCAGATAAAGGGAAAAAGGTCACCATTAAACCTCAGGTAGCGGCGGTTTCAGCTAGGCAGAAGCAAGGTCGTTCATTTCATTTAATACTACAGATGATTCCATCATCAGCCTAATCCACTTCTACCTGAAGAAAATAAGAAGAAAGAGATGAAAAATATTAGCATATAATTACCGGAAAAATGCAAGGGCATCACTAAGGCAAGACAGAGGCATGCTGACATTTACAAAAGCCACATTAAAGTACTCTGATGTCTGCTGACATTTTATTCAGCAGTACCTTGCACGGTAAGCCTTTGACATATGGATATGGGTGTCCTTCACCTTAGATATTATTTTGGGATTCTGAAGCTGAAGTTTCCTAAAATGTGTGAATTATGAAGCTTACTGTGTTTGACATGTAGGCATTAATACTGCTGCTTATTTTTCAAAAGGGTAATTCCCCAGATGCAACTCACCGTGTTCTAGCCATGTACTCAAAACATTCTCACTACACTCCACTTTAGTGAAAAATAACACAATTGGGCTATAAGCAACATATACCATGGCCTTGAATACTAGATATTTTAACTGCAAATGCCACATTAGGTCTCAACATTACTTTTAAACACTAATTTGTTATTTTTCCACTGTTAAAAGCAACTCTTTGTTGTGCTGCGCAGAATACTGAAGAAAAATCAGCAATTCTGTGAGAGCTCTCCGCATCACCAGGGTTACTATGCCAGAATGCAAGCAAGCAAGACAGACAGAAATAAAGAGACTGTTCCATCACACTTTCATCCCTCTTTTCAACTTCAGTGCCTAAGGAAGTTGGTGAGGAAGTGAGGATACCACAGAAAGTCTTCAGTAAGCTTCACAGACTGAGAAACCCAGAGTTCCTAACCCTCAAGGCTCTGTGGAGGTGAGAGTGTGTTTTTTGGTTGAGTAATTGAGGGGGCGAAATGTGTGATTTTCCAAGGCAACAAGATTCTTCATTAATCCAAGAACACTCAGAAAAAGCTTCAATACAGGGACCTTTATGATGAATAATATTTGCGGCCACAGATTCTGTTTGAAGTACATGATATGCAGGGCCTTCCCCAGATCAGGTGATTTCTGTCTTTTGGGGGGTTACTGCACCTGATCTGTTGTCTCTCTCACCGAAGTATACTTGTGTTGTAAACAGAGACGCTAGGAACTACACTCAATCGTCCCATAGACAACGACCGTCAAATTGTTAATAAGCCTAGCAGGTAACGAGGGCTTTTAAATTTGGGTGTTTATTACACCTCATAGATGTGCCGCTACTCTCACGGTGGTTGGAAAATGGATGCTTGACAATACCTGTGTCAGCCATAAATACTGGAAAATGCATCTAGTTTTCCTGACTGACACGAATGGCCTATTTTCCTGACGTGTTAAATGGAGCACTGCTCCTACAGCACCTGCATGTTCTCTCTAGTAGTGCAGGTTCACTACTAATGCAGTGCGTAGGCATGCTTGTCTGTTGACAGCACAGCATGAATGTGCAATAAATTAAACTGCAGTTTGTTTTTCCTTCTAATCTTTCTAGTCTCATCTTTTAAATTGTGATAGTTCTGGATCCCTGATTTTCCCAGATATCAGAAATTAAAATTAGTACTTGGTGCTTAATAAATGTTTAGAATTTAAGATGCATTTAAGAGGACAGTTCTGGCGGCCCATATGTCATATATTTTATCCTTCTTTCTATTTTCTGTTGTGCAGAATTGTTTTGTTTTTTTTATCTTGCCCTTTTAGACAAGGTTATGCTTTTGATGCAGGGCCAGAGTTTCCATGTTCAGTGATTTCACATCGTGAACAGGACCATTTAACAATGCACAATAAAGGCGTAGTTCAATGGGGCATGAATAATTTGGCACTGCTATGAGTGTGTTAAATCAAGGTTTCCATAGTCAACAGCATCATCTGCAACTATTAGATTTCTGTACATTATTTCAGAATGTAATTATTTAGCTACATTTTAAAAAGGAACTAAAACTGTGTGGCAGTGGCATCGTTATTACATAGGTTGTTAAGTGTGAAGAAATCAAAGAACTTTTTTAGTCATTTTAAGACTACAAAATCAATACACTATCCTCCAGAAATAACCATGTAAGAGCCCTAGTTTCTGTGATGGTAAATAATGTCTTTTTTTGTGTGTAATGGCTGGCTCATGATCGTGTTCTGGAGGCTGTTTCTGTTAGAGTATCTACAAAAAACACTCCCAGGAGAGGAGACACACTAATACAACTAAACCTGTATTAACCTCCACTGACTCTGTAACAGCAATAAAGGTATGTTGCACCCATTTAAAACTCCAGTCAAAGACAAATGAAGGAAATTAGGCTTAACCCAGTTAAGTGTAGGTGAAAACGTACAAACGTAAGAACTTGGAACAACACCGTGGCTCATAGAGCTTAAGTGGCAATACCTTGCAAAGTGTGCCACGCTTTCAGAGACAGAGAGAAATGCAACTAATACCAGAGAAAATGGAATTTCAAGATGGATGCCTCTAATCACCATCCTGATGTACTGCAGAGTCAGTCAACGAAATTGGAGAGAAGAGGAGTCAGAGAATCCTTCCCCGCCATTATTTGCCAGACCTGATATCACAGAGCTAGCATCATCTTGATTGGGCTTGTAAAATACAGGGGCATGTTTAAATAAATGTGTCCAGTGGGCAGAAGCCCTACTGACCCTGGAAAGTAACTCAGGCTGAATGGTGGCAGCCCGGCTCCTGTGTTTGCTTTGGGCTGAGTTGTTTGAGATAGGCTGTAAATCTTGGGCTGGGGACTGATTACTGAGCTGGAGGTCCTCTTATACCCCAAGTTAGTTCCTCTGCAGATTGAAAAATAGCTGTAGCAACTCGATGTAAACTGCATTGGGGATAATAACATGTTTTGTGTTTTTAAATAGGGATACACCAACATTAATGCACATTGAGGACAATTTTCTATAAAGGGCAAATACAAAAATGTATTTTGATTTGATGATGTTTTATTCCTTACAGGTCTCAAGCCACCACTTCCTAGCCACTACTCCATCTCCAGGTAATTGTAAGTTAACTGTTACAAGCATTAAAAAAAAAAAAAAAATTGGGGGTTAGAACATAAAAGTAACATATAACTGATGAGCAAGCTTACATGGGTGTTTGAAATATATGTGATGCCAGGTATAGGCTTTCATTTCCAGTTAAACCTCTGTCAAACAGATCACATGTACAGAAAGTAGGGCATAGGTGGAATTGCTTCCTGTAGAAATAGCCCTTTGTGTTATAAAGATGATTCAGAGGAAATATTGTTCAAATGGTCTTGAGAATTATTCTCGCTCGTTCATACAAATGTCTACAGAAAGACACCCCTGCTCTTACACCCATGCTCTCTCTCCTCTTTGTGTTTCACTTAAGCTCTTATTTTTCCCCTCCTCTCTTCTATGTGTAAGCTGTTCTCTCAGGCCTGGAAAAGAAGCACAGGGCCTAGGTGCCAGCCAGTTTGCATAGGCCTCTCAGTGGGTGGCATAGTCTGTTTCGCTGCTCCTCCCCCTGCCCTGTACTTCATTGATTTGCCATTACACTATTATCAAGGTAAGGGAAGAGTCCATTAAACAGGCTTTGCTATGCAATGTGTGTGCATAATGAAGTTTCCAGTGCAATGCTCAAGAAACATTTCCCTTTGCACCTGCTCCTATGTGCTCGCAAAATCAGCACCGAGTCGGCGGTTAATGCAGAATCAATGTTCCAAATTAACCGATGGACCCCACAGGTTTCAGCTTTTCCACTGCCATCGTTTGTTTCCCTCAATGAATTCAAGTGTACATGAACAATCCTGGTATTTTGTAACTGATTGTTTGATGCTGATATGCTCTTTTAGGAAAATCTAGTTTGTGCTGATATAAATTAACTTGAAAGGCAATTCCTGAAGGAAATATCAGCGCTTGCAAGGCAGAAAAAGAACAGTGGTGATGTTCTAGACAAGCACAGGTTTTAAGATTTGGTTCTGTGTAAATGAAATGCCACATCAGAGCCACTTTTCCTGTTGTCAAGACACTCAGCGTGCATCTTATTTTCTTCTTCTTCTTTTTTTTTTTTTCTCGGCTGTGCATGGGACCTTGCACCCAACGCAACACTGTCTTTGCCACGTAAGAGTGACTTTAAACTCTTAAATAGATCTAAGGACAAAAATACCAATCGCAATTCACTATGCAAATAGTTGCAAGGTGGAAGGGCAAATCACAATTTGTTTTACAATATTACAGTGGTGTCAGATTTTGAATGGTAAACATCAATGACTCTTTTTTTATTTTATTTTATTCAGTTTTAATATTAGGCTAAATTTGTGGGGAAGAAAGTGAAAATATCAATACAGTTCTACCATGCAAGCACTAATTAAATTTATAAGCAAAAAGCATACTATTCTAAGGTTGCAAAAATTGCAAACCAGTTGGCCAACTATTTACAGGTAGTTACTACATTACAAATCAAGGATTAATAAATCTCTTTGTGTCTCTTTATCTCTCATTACTATTATTGACCCCCTTTCTAAGCTCAGTGGAAGGCATTATTGCTCATATAGCAAGAGATAAACTGATTCTCCGGGTGCATATGTGGTTTGGATTTAAAAACACCTTGACATGAATTAGAATGCAGAATGTTTAGGTGCCAGTACAATTATATTTACATCAGATGTATATTTTATTATAATTTTAATTTAACTCCAATTGTACATTCTCTTTGAGTTTTGAGAGAGTTTTCCAGAATTTTCCCTAAAGGTTCTGAATATGCTGTAAGAAAATTCTGACTCATATCGATATAACCACATTGCTCATCCAGAGACATGTAACAGTGCTATTTGCTCTAACATGCATAACCCAGCCTGAGGAAAAGATACCATGCACAATGGGCAGAATAATTGCGTCGCTAAACTACACTATATATGAAGAACCTAATTATGAAAACCAATAAAATCTCCCCAGGGTACAAATACAGCATTTCACTCTAATTGGGCCTGATTGATTGAAAGCGTGTTCCCAACAGCAAGTGTCAGTCGATCTATCGGTGTAGCAGTGCATGGTTTATTGTGTTCTAAACATCTCTAGCTTGACTGTTTAGACATAATGAGTTCCCAGTTCTCCCAGTATGCGCTCTATACCGCACCGGATGCCTCTACTACAGGTATCAGTCTAATCTAAGAACAGATGGAGAGCACAGCAGTGCTTCTCAGATGGTTCTGCTCTGTTTACTCGTGAAAACACAGATAGCATATGCTGCTATCATATTCTCTTATTAAAGTCTATATTTTGAAACAGAACTAGTCGAGGCTTTTTCAACAATGAGAGAACGTGGAGAGTGGTGACCTTTTCAGCAGATGGAGATTGGGGAGAAATCATTAAAAAGTCAGTTTACCCTGCCTTAGATCTTTTTTTTCCCCTATTTGTATTAGACATGAAAGGTACATCTATACAAAAAAAGATATATCTCCAAAAGTGCATTCATCGTGTGTCTGCATGTTTTCTATATATTATTTTCATTAATGCATTTGGCACAGGCATTATCCAAATGACCCTCGGTGCAATCAAGGTATGCTTTCAATGGGAATTGAACCCATGATATTAGCGCGGCTAGCATTATGCTCTGCCAGAACATGAAAGCATTTTAATCTTTCGTTTGTTTGATGAAGTGTTAAGCTAATGAAACGCTACACTTGCTATTTTTCAGCATTTATGTTGTGATGTTTTGTTCCGAAGCCCACACCACTTTGCACTGACAATGCAGGCTTGCATAAATTGGATTTCAAAACGCACATCCACCATTGATTTGTGCTTCAAACTGTTTGGTATGACGCAACGATCAGAGAAAGCAATTTTCCAGCACCTCGACATACAAAGAGGTACTAAAATCAGTTAAACACTCCAGTGTGCTCACAGAAGCCGCGTCTGAGAGATCCTTAATATCAAGGGTTTTACTTATTGTCTGTTAATTAGTGCAGGCATCAAGTGGCCCATGTGATTACATCTTTGATTAAGAATTTCCCGCTCAGGTCTGAGTTTGGAGAGTTTGGTATGAAAGAGACTCCAAGGACACAAACTGGTTGGAGTGTATTGTCTACCGTTAAGCCGCACAGTATTTTTGTTCAACATTTTCGCTTTGTAACGAGTCAGTGGCCTGCCGTCAGCGAGGGACAACTGGTAATGGCTGTCCCAGGCCCTGTGGTGGTCCCACTAAGGTCCTCTACTGAAAAAGTCCTCTAAGGTCCTTCCATATTTTTCTTTCAGGCCCAATTACTTTTGCCCCTGAAACCCAGTGATTTAATTGGTATCTGCTTGCTAGTAAAGGATCACATATGGATATTTATGTGATGCACTTTTTTTTTTTTTTTTTTTTACATTATTCTAATTTAATATTTTTAATTTTAATCCTAATAATTTAATTTGATGCACTACCCCAAATATGTGTTAAAATAATGCATGCATGCAAACACATACAGTAAATGCTATTTGCAATCCGTAAGACAACCTCTGACTTGTGTTTTAGAAAGTGCAATGCCAGTCTGCAACGATTCTTCAACGCCTCCGTCTACAAAGAGATGTGGGAGGACAAATTCGCTGGTTGTGTGATTAACAGCTGGGGTATAAAAAAGTCATCATCTGCATAGGAGGTGTTTTGCTGTGGACGGTATAAATTAGGTTGAAGCAATGAATGCAGATCAGACGAATGGATCGGAATCACAATGCCTCCATTCAAAGCGATATACATTCATTTAACGATACTTACTGTACAGTGGATGCTCAAGGCGACTGCATTTGAAATTCATGTGCTATAGGGGTGCTGTAGAACATCTTGGACGGCAACAGGGTGATTTAAGGGAGATTGAGAACAGCCAGATGCAAGACTGCCTGTGGCTATTCGTCCAGGACGTGCCTTGTGTCCAAAAAAATACGCATGCCAAGCTGGAGCACAGATTTCCTGTTGCTGCTGCTGCTGATGCACACATGTGTTTGTTCTCCGACCGCGACATCAGCAACAGGAATTCTGTGCTCCAGGTTGACATGGCAATTTTTCAACTACCTACGTGCTTGTTATCCATTTCCCTCCATTTCTGCTTCTTCACGGTCGTTTTGCAGTGAAAGAATCACTCTGACGCATATTCTCTCAACTTGAATGTGGATGCTCATGCAGTAAATACCGACTAAAATTTATATTTATGAACCAAACAGATGAGGTGGGTCGGAAAATGTTTAAACTTACCGTTTCAGCGTAAGTCATTCCGGTCGATAAGGCGACATGTATTCCGTTCATCTATAGCGCAGTGCTCCAGAGAGCGGAAAGCCCGCGCCACGCAAATGAAAATAAGCGCGCGTGGTCTTCTTTTAACGCAGATGGAGAAAAAGCAGTGGTTCGCGCTCCTAACGTTAAGATTTTGCCGTGCGATTGAGGCAAAATCCACCAGGTGAGAGCCGTCTGGAAGCTTTTTAGAGTCCCTCGCACTGACAACCTCCTCCTTCCTCCGCGTTCAGAGGCGCATCTGCAGCCGCTCGTTCGGTTGTCACATTGACATGCCGCTGTCTGCCCAGCGGTCATTAATATCGGAACAGCCCCCGAGTCTCCAGAGATCAACCAATAGCGGCGGGGCGGAGAGAAACTCTCGCAGCTGATTGGCTAAACAGCCGCGTCTGTCAGACAAGAACTGTTGGAGAAATAAGGAGAGGCAGAAGAAAAAATGGATAATATGTTGGTATTAATTTCTGATTGCGTCGTATTTAGGGGTTGTTTTTTTCCCAGATATTTTGTGTACAAGTGACTGAGGGAGTATGAAAGATCATAGAGTGTTTATATAGCCTCTAAAATAATACAACATCAAGTTTACAGCATAGGCTAATATGAGGGCAAACAAGTGCTAGTTGTCACACTTGGACACTCCAATGAATATTTCTCAGAGTTGGTTTATTTGTTAATTTTAATTTTAAGAGGTTCTGAGTCTTGACTTATACAAATGCGTGCATATTGTTATGTAACTTGATCAAAACTATGGAGGATAGACTAATCTGAAATGACACTGTAACTTTTATAGATAATTAAAGATAATTCAAATAAATCATTCATGAAACCGCAAATATACACTAAATAGAATACAACTGTTTTGTCCAACAACAACAAAAAATGACTACAATTATTAATAGGCTACAATTATTTAGTTTTTTATAATAATTTTTAAACATTTAAAAGATGTGAAAACTTGGGGAATCACAGTGATGCTGATAGATGGTGCTCTTACTTGGTATTACTTAAGTAATAATTGTTTTGTTTTGTTGTTGTTTTTTTGCATATATATATATTTTTTTTTTTTGTATCATCGCAGACAAGGTGTGCCAACTTCATTTAAGGACCAGAGCTGCTCAACAACCAGAATTTTGGGACGAAAAAAAAACAGGAAGCTGAAGGTAGGCTTTCCATGTATCTAATTCTTTTGGTTCTTGTTTCAGGGACTATGACAGAATACGTCCTTTTTGCCGTGACCCTGTTTTTAGGGATGAATTCACTGTGAAGGTGCTTTCCTGAAACGGACCTGTCTTGCTTTACAGCCCATGCACAGGTCCTTCACAGCTCACCCTCGGGACTGCACACACCTTGAGAAAACAGGGATATAACTCATAATAAAACTCCCAATAGGGTCGGACACTGGACCATTTTTTTCTGTTCTGGCATCAGGAGACTGCTCTGCCAAAGAAAAATGTGCATGTACTATAAAAGCATAAATCTGGGTTTTGGTTGATGTCAGCAAGTGCCAGGTTTTTCATCAGTCCATGCCCCCATTTATGAAAAATTTAAAGGAATATTAGGAATTTGTGAGGCGGTTTCATCGTGGCATTTTGCTGCATCTGTTTTCTGACAGACGAGGCCTTAGAGGGCAGTTCAGTTTATTGACTAGAGTCCCACAGTTATAAATATTTTTACAAGAAACTTAGAGAAGATGGTCTTACAGCCTCTGACAAAGACATAGAACCTGTAAAGTTTTCTGAAGAGCCTTTAACAAAAGTAATTTAAAGCTACAAGCCTGTTGATTCTGAAATCACTATTATGGCCAATACTTGCACAGACATTATTAAACATTATTAACTGTATAAAACAGTTTTAATTTATCATAATATATTCACATCAAATTGATTCAATGCTTGTCAGTCATAAACCGCCCACGGCAGGCTATTGAAACTAGGCTTCTGCCAAGTAATAGTCAACAGAAGTCCTTAGAAACCTTTTTTTTTTTTTTTAACCACAACTTCTTGAACTCAACATGTCATAAGTTGTTTTCTTGATCTCAATTTGTTCTTATATATGTATTTTTTAGAAGTGAAAAAGACATATGTATAGCACTGCATCATGGATGAGCAAATTTTTACTTTGACCGAGGACTCACCCAAACTGAAACAGCTCCTTCGGTGAAACACCTTTTCCAAAACAGTGTCCTGAGAGGGCTTTGTCATAGACTTTGAACATGTGGTCAGTTTTATTGCCATCCAAAGGATGTTTGACAGATGCAGATATTACACCCAAAAACAAGCAAAAAAAAATTCCTGAATGTTTTTCACACTCAGGCCATCCAAGATGGGAACATATCTTGAGAAATGTAGCATTACATCACTTGTCACCAATGGATCCTCTGCAGTGAATGGGTGCCGTCAGAATGAGAGTCCAAACAGCTGATAAAAACGTCACAATAATCTATTCTTGTACAGGGTAAAGCTGTGTTTTTGTAAGAAACAAAGACATTTAAACTTTAAGCTGTCACTTCTGGTCCATATTCCATTATAATTCCTCCTCCAGTAAAAATGTCTATCCCCTGTTGTCCGCTCACATCAGCATGAACTGTTTTCGCTTGTAAATCTGTGCATATTTCTCTCCTGATTCAGGCAAGATTACCTTTTTTTGGAAAAAGAAATATTATGGATAGAGGACTCGTATTTTAGCTAGTTGAAAACTTTTTAATGATGGATTTTTCTTACGAACATGCAGGTTTTCGCTTCATAAGATGTTAACTGATGGACTTGAGTCATGTGCATTACTTGTGGATTATTGTGGTGTTTCTATCAACTCTCATTCTGATGGCACCCAATCCCTGCAGAGGATCCATTGGTTCTGTTCTGACTTGTGACTGAACAGAGAAATGGCAAGTGACACTTTTTTTTTTTTTTCTCATGAGAAAATTACGGCGAAATCACAAGAAAATGATGCATGACCTCTTAGGCCTTCTGTATTATTCTGATTATTGTAATTTATATAGAACTTTTACCCTTATTATATTACTGTTGCTGCCGTGTTATAAAATAAAAATTGATAACAGCAATGCCCCATTGATAGATAATAGCTCTGACATGAGCCACAGACATAAACAGTCCAATTTCTCAATATCCATCGCGTCAGCACATTGCTTTTCAGTTTGGTGGAGTTGCAGAAAAGCTGGACAAGTGACGCTCTGCAACGTAATGTGACAATGGCTTGCCTGCAGAGACGCATGAGTTGCCTGGGAATACGCCTCTCAAACTGTAGCAGTTTTTGTGGTACGGGGCTGTCTGTGCCTGCAGTGCAGCTAACAGGCTTCCCAGGTGGGGGTTTGTTTAGTTAAGACTGATGTAGAGACATCCTGCCACCAGCCAACCACACACAACATCTCACTCTCCTCATTAGGCCTCCACACTCCCATGATGCTCAAGTTACTTTGCCAAGTTAAAAAATAGCTCATTTTCGCTTCCAATGTGCAACAGAATCAGTGACTGTGTTCTTTCTTGCTTGCTTTATTGCTTTCTTTCTTTCTTTCTTTCTTTCTTTCTTTCAGGAGCCAGGTGCACTGCGAAATTTATTTCACCTATTAAAGGCTGCATAATTTGTAAGTAAAAGAGTAAGAAAGGGTAGATTTATTAGCCGGTGATTAGAAGCTTGTGTCAGCACACTGGCTAGCCCTGCAGTTTAGTTTATGTATCTCCAATCAGGCGCTCGACGCTCTTTAAACGTCCTTGTTAAGAGCGCAAACGTCCTGAGAGGCAGCCATCATACACATCCAGCTTTCCTCTCTTAAAGTCAATGTTATTAGTATTCTCACCAGCACCTGTGTAACACCATCTCTTCAAGCTTTGCTCTGAATGCTACAAAAGTTGACTGGATAAAAGGATAGATTTCTTTTTTGTTCCATACACAAAAAAGCAGAGCGAGACTGCGGTTTTAGCCGCGGGATGTTCAAGGGCCTCTCTGAGGAGTTCTGTTGTCTCCCCTGGTTGTTCTGACTGAGTTCCCAATAAAAGCGTCGAGGTTAACCTCGCTCATCTTAGCCGATCATGAGGTGAGGCTCCAGGAGAGAGCGGTGCCATATCCTGGAGCTTCAATGTTGGGAAAAGAGTGCATGGTATACGAACATGAGACATAAAAAAGAGAAAAGAAGGTGGCATCCTGGTTTTGTTGAAATGGACGAGTGTGGTGACTGATCGAGTGCACTGAGCTTGAGTTTCAGATTTCATTGCATACATAGACTTCAATAGCTCAATAACAGATTCATGACAGGCTTTGGCTGTCCATTGTTGAAAACCGTTTTTATGTATGTGTGCATTTCTGTGCAACAGAGGCAGAATGATTTTGAAATTGAATTCTGGGATTTCCACCCAAGCCCGTTGCTAGAAATTCTAGGGCCCTTGCTTCTTATTCAACCATTTGTAAGGCAGAGATACGGTACAACTTGATGGGATGGTGCATGTTGAATTGTGCTTTGATAAATTGCCCTGCGTAGCTTATGCACGGACGACCTGAGTTCATATCCAATATTCGATTTTACGGAATTGAATATTACTCAGTATTTCTCTCATCACAGTTCTCTTTTGTCAATACTTTTATCTCTTGATGTTTCTCATATATCTGGTGTTTGATTAGTTCCTTTATTTATGCGTTTTACTGTTAGCTCTGTCCTTTCACTTTTCTTATTTTTAAACTCATTTTGTACTGTATGTATTATCTGTCTTTTCTATCTGAATCCTGGTTATAGTAAAGTAGGTGTAGATTTCGTATAACTCAAATCTAATCGTCATTATTTAAATTATATTTGCATTCTTTAATTTTCAAAATGTTTTTAAATACATTTACAATTAATTAAAATATCTCCTACCATATTTTGACAAAATACATTGAAAAATCTAAAGAAATAATGGATGTCGCCATATACATAGGTATTTATTTATTTAAAAAGTGAATTAAAACGTTGCCACAGCAGAACCGTTGTGTCTTGGTTTTGAACAAATCGGTTAAGTGATTCATTCAGTGACTCTTATAAACAAATCTAAACAGAAAAGAACAAAACAGTTGTGAATGATTTAAAATTACTTGCTCATAAAAACACTTCTCACCCCTATTTACATCTGCAAAAAAGAGTATGAATTTGTTATCGAATGTAAAAAAAAGCTAAATATTTTCTTTGTTTTATTTTGGAAAACATGCTGATTTTTTACTTGTACATTTGACTAGAAACATGCAGTATCTTGTTTATAAACCTGTCTTTCTGAAGCCATGAGTTTCGAATTCAATGCAGGCAGAACAATTGCAACTATTATACTGTATGTTTTTAGACTCTCAAGCCGTATGTCAGTTTGCTCAATAGATGCATGAAAATGGGGGCATGCATTGTGTATAACACTCAGGCCAGATGTTTAAACCCTGCAGATCAATGCTCTCTCCATTCCCTTTGATGTGCTGAAAACAGAAACAATATTATTTTTTTCAATGGGAGAAAAACGTCTGTAAAGGCCGTTTCTGAAGTGCACAGACATGGCAATGACCTTCAGATTTGTTTATCACAATTCAGCACTGATTGTGCTGGAAAAAATGCCACTCAGACTGTCCATTTATGACAAAAAATTGTTCAAGCTTACTAAAAAGAAGAAAAAAAGGAATAAGAAAAACAATAATATGGAACGTGTGGGAACCATCCCAAAGTTTTTTCATGAATGCCATTGTGAAGTGAAAATCTTTATGACGTTAGAACTATAAGAACAAACGAACACAGAGATGTGGCAGCATTGTGCCGGCATCTGAAATCTCCCTTGTTACTCTTTTGTTTCATTATATTCCTTTGTGCCACCACAGTGAATGACTGGTGCTGATTATGCAAATGAGCTAGAGGAAAGAAGCATGGGTAATTATCACAGTTGTGGATAGGCTTTGGGGAAAATGCTCCCTCTGCCATAGAGACGCTATAAGAAAAAAAAATATGCTCAGAGCTTTGCAGCAGTAACAGCTTTGGAGTAGCTACCAGAAGATGTATGTGGTCTTTCAATGTACTGTATTGGTAGATTTCCAGCCATATCCTCTCTAAAAAAATAAAATCCATTCACTTGTTTGAAATAACATGTTGCCGTCTGTTTCACCAGCCTGCATCTAATAAATGATTTATTGATTAAAAAAGCAAAAGCAATTTATTTCGAAAAATTCAGTAATCGGTTAATGCAATAGTAAATTATTATTAAAAATTATTTTTTAAAAATATTTAAAAATATGATTGTTATTTAGGTTAATTCAGTTATCACTTAATTTATTTATGTGAATGCAATAGTTACATGAATTAGTAGTAGTCGTATTTTATTTAATTCAATAAATAGTTAATGTATTTAGGTTAATGCAACAGTTTAATTTATAATTAAATGACAACTACAACTAATAATAATAATAATAATAATAATAAACATTTGTTAAATGTAAGTCCTGCCTGTGCAAATGTTCATGTGCATTAGTTTGATCAAAAATAAAATACTGTTTTTAAATTGAGCTTAAAATGCACATTTTGTGATACCCTTGTTGTCATATTTTATTCCTAATTTGAAATCTGTTATTTAAATGTAACATTGACAAACAGTTTGTATTTTTCTTTGAGGCTGTAATTGCATCGCTGGAAATAGCAGCTGAGTGAACCGCCTCACCTTCAAGGGATGGAAAATATTAAAGGTATCTTAAATTGGCAGTGCTATAACGTCAATAAAACAACACTTGCTAAACTATGTTACAAAGTTTAGTGCTGCAGCTGAAACTTTGATATTCAGTCTGGGTGCTGACAGATTGACCTATATCATTATCCGTGTCACTGGAGGATGTCTGTTTACGGAGGAAAGCCTCTCTCATACTGTGATACTAGTGTTAGAACAAACCAACCTGAAAATGTAGAAACAGAGGGCCAAACCGCTGTGACTGGGTTAACAGAGGGCCAGCACAGGTCTTCCTTTCCACTTAGAAAATGTAGTGCCTCAGTGTGTAAGTCAGTTTGTCTCCTGGTCCTACTGTGTGCAAACTACCGTAATGCGGGTCAATAGGCGGAGAAGCTACTCTAGTGCTAAATTGGAACCTCTTGAAATTGGCTTCTGCCCCTGTATTTAGCCCTCACTCTACTGCAGTGCAAACGCTGCACACCTTACTGAACATCGGCTGTCGGAAATTGAATGCTTTTTTTTTTTTTTTGCAGAGTAAAGTTTGGTTTAAAAATATCCCCCATTGTTCGTGGAAAACAATAGCCGCAGATTTGCGCCGCGTGACAAGAGACGACAGTCCAGAGCTTTCCGAAAAGCACACATGAGGGTCTCTGCGGAGAACATGCTCACATAAATCATGTCCTGAAAAGCAGCTCCCTCAGGAAAATAAAAGTGCATTTGTCGGGGCAGTCAGCAGAGTTCATAGCTCACGGGCAGACGGCCAGAGTCTTGTGCTGCAGCTCTTGCGTCTGATCGCATATCAAATGGGATTATGACATTATGTGCGTTCCTCAGCCCTGCATTTTTAATTGAATTACATGCTCCTCTTAATGCAATAATCTCCCAAAGATCCACAGCATAATGTTCAAATCAATGATAATAAAATTAGGCCGTTTCTTTTTGTGAGTCTTGCGGGAGCGACTCGAGATCTCAGACATCGGATTGCGCCAGAGACACCGATGCTTGCATAACGCCATGTGTGAGATGACACCCACGCTCGGGCGAAACACGTTCCAGAGATTGATCTGAATCACTGGGGCTGTTAAAACGGTGATCCTCCTGCGTCTGTCCGTGTGACACCGCGGTGACTGGTTTTCAGAGAGGGGCCCGCGCCGTAGGGAACCTTTTACACGCTGACAGCCAAATAAAAGGCTGGCCGAGGCTCTTTGCCCATTAACGTCATCCCTGAAAGCAGATTGTGTTGCCACGCAATTATACCGCGCTGATTCTCAAACAGCGGGTTTAGTTATCATTAATCCATCAGCTCAGAGATGGAGCCCGGCTGGACAGGCACATTCACGCCAGCCGTAGTGTGGGGAATCGTCTTTCTTTTGGCTGCACGGGCTATTATTTATGTGCATTTTTCATGTATTTGTACAGCATTTGCATTGTTGCGCACACATGTTATTTTCGCTTTTTATTTTGCGAGGAGGGAAGGATGCATGAGATACAATTTACGCTGAATACCAAATTATGTTAAAAAAGGACATTGCAGAGGGCTAAAATGTTTTTACGCAATAGAGGAGACCGGGGCAAGTTGTCACGAGGGCTGTTAGCTAAATTAGACAAATTTCATGTTTGTTTCATGCACCTCAACTGTGGTAATTTTTGTGAATTCTATGCAAACTAAATGCCAATAGTATCCCATTTCATATCAGTGTCATGTTTTGTAATAGTAATAGTCAGATGGGGGCAGGTTGTCACATATGTTTTATGTTGGCCTGAATAACAGTTTGCTATTTTTATAGGTTTGCTTTTCCATTTTTCCACCATTTTGTACTTGTAATAATTGTTTTGCTGTTTAAAATAAACTAAAAAAAAAAAGTCATTACATTGACTGTAATTGGATGTTTAGTGGCAGGTTCCAGTTGTGACAATGTGTGTTGAATGAACTGTATTTTTTATTATTCATTTATTTCTTGGATAATATCACTGGACACGTGCAATGTATTTTTATAACCAATACTTTTGTGTGTATGTCTGTACACATGGACTTTCAAAGATAAACCTACCAGCAGTGAAAAGTGTGACAGCTAGCTCCAGTTTTCCCTATACATTAACTGCATCTAGAAGTTGCCGTTTAGTTCATGAATAGCAAATCTAAACTCTTATTTTCATTCAAATGAAGTCTATTTCCTATTTGAGTTTGGCAAATTGAGTAAGTAAATTGTTTTCAGTTTTACATTTACAAGTAATTTCAAAGCTGATTGGCATCATTTTTTGTCCTCTAGTGAATCATTGGTAAATAACCTACAGAATAATATGGAATCTATTTCCAATCATCAATGCAGACTCCAGCGAGCTGAATCACTGTCTGCCGCCTCCATAAGCAGCTGTCCGCAGTAATGGAAACTTATCAGTGACTGGTTGGAGATGATTTTCGCAGGCACCAACTTCATTGATAGCCACTCAAGCGTCGAGAAAACGCTCACAGCTGGTACTGACATTAACATGACGTCAACTACTGTAGGTAAGCTAACAACTTGACATTAGATGTTCAAACATCCATAGCACACAAATGTTGAGTGTAAATAACACTGTATATTTATTATGTACAGTATAAATTAATGCACACACATGCATGTATATATTTAAGAAACATATGTTTATATATGAAATATAGTGCTGCGAAATGATAAATCACGATTAATTGCATCCAAAATAAAAGTTTTTATGTACATAATATGTGTGTGTACTGTGTATATGTATTATGTATATA
>SCHK01298829.1:0-12027 GCA_004124795.1 Poropuntius huangchuchieni
AATAATGGTTCGTCTCTGGTCATTGCCGCCTATCAGTGACATAATATCCGCACTACCCGCAGTTTCTGCTTGTAGAAACTATGACAACACACGGACACAAATGCTGCTGTACAGTTAAACTAAATCCATTATGGCTGTTGGGAATAAAATGAAAATTAAATGAAAAGTGTTGACCGTAGAATTAAATCTAGATTTGCTCAATGCTGCACCATGTTTTTTTAATGTGTTTTTACAGTGCTGTGCATTATAACCAATCGCACACGAGTCTGTTGAGCTTATGAATGCAATGGTCAATTAGAGCTGTTCAGATGAATTTTTTGTTCACTGCATGTGCTCGGTGACTGAATTCAGCTCTCACATTAATACTCTCATCATAAACAACAAAGTGCAGATGTATAATGTAAGAGATTCATTCATCAAACCGTGTATAGACTGCTTTACCGATTATAAGGGGAGTTTTTTGAGAGCGCTTAAACTCGCGACTGAAGTCAGTCATAGTGTTCTTTGACAATGTAAATGTTCTTTGCTCGCTTTCTCTGTATAGTTTTTTTCGCTGTTTGAATAACTGTGGGCGGTACATGTTATAAAAAAATTACTTCATTACTTCATCCGTGAACATCCTCCTTCATAGCGTCATCAAGCTTCACCGTTATTGTTTTGAAAATGTGACCTCTAGCGGCGAAAATTCACATATTGTGCCTTTTAAATAGTTACTTATTGGCATGCCTATTATTAACATATTGGCTGTTTATTACTACTTACTAAGCACATATTCTGAATGACCATATTCTGCATCCCTAATCCTACACAATACAAAAACTACCTTACAAATATTAACAAGCAACAAATTAGAAGTTTTTTAGAGGCAAAGATCATGGTTAATGGTTTGTCAATAGCAAGAACTGGACCTTAAAATAAAGTGTGACCAAATAGTTTTAATGACCATTTACTGCCATTTTATTGAAAAAATTTTGACATTTTGCGAAATTTTGTTTTGCTGTGTATTTACACCATTTTTTCCAATGTAGCGCCACCTATGGGCAAAATTTGATGCAACTTGGCATGCCATTTAGCAGGCACCTTGTTTGGTTGCCTGTGTTTGTCAAGTTTTGTAAAGTATGGACTTTGCATTTTGACGATATAGGTCAGTTGGTTAAAATGTGCAATGCCAAACAAATTAATTTGAGATGACAAGAATTTGGTAAAGATTGGATGAATGGTTTTGAATGATTAAAAGGAGTTTAGAAGGAGTTTGTGAAGATTGTGGAAAAAACTATGAATAGAAATTAAATGTAGGAAATAAATTGATTTCAATTTCAATTTTACAGTTCCAAAAATACAAACAGAAATGCAAATGTATTTATTAGTTCCACCTAATGTCAGCTGTGAACATGCACTTACAGTAGTGGTGGGATTTATCACTATGCCACAGAATTTGGTGTCTCTACAACTTAAGTTTTCTGAGGTACAGACACATTTAGGACAGAAAAAGTGTTTAGCACCTGTGGGGCTTGGACCCCTAAAAAGGATCTTTTTTCTTCTTTTTTTGACAGTAAAATAATTTTAAAGCAGTCTCTGTGAAAAGAAAATCTGAATAAATTTTTTTTTAAAAGATTTGCTATCACAATTTGGCATGTCTGGCATATTTGGCATATAGAGCGTATACCATATAACAATTATTTAAATGATCTATTCAGTTCATTGAAAACCCAGCTTTGTTGCTGACATATATATATATATATATATATACATATATATATTTCTGAAGTTGTGGAAAGTCAGCCAATTAAATTTGAACAGGTGATTTCAGCCTTACCGTTTTTATGTGCATCATGCGTCAGTGTGGAAACTGTGGGCGGTCCATGTGCACGGCGTCTGAGTCTGAGTCCGAGGCTGTTCGGATCTCTGCTCAGTCACTTTATGATTCAACAGCTCCTTTAGTTCCTTCTAAGTAGATTTGCAGAAATATCCCTATACACAAGAGCGATATCATGTGGTCCAAAACAACACAGAATCATGCCAAAGTATCTGAAATGACTGATGGTAATTGTCTCAGAAAAGCCTTAGGAGTAGCTGACGCGGACCTACCTTGTATAGTCATCAGCAAGTTTGTAGACGCATAGAATCATTCTTTCCTTCTGCATTAAGAGGCACTGGAGCTGGCATCGTAATGCGGCGTAAATGAGCAGCTGCAACGGGGACGAGAATGAAAAATAGATATGCAGTCCAACTGAGAGGCATAATGCTTAATAACCAGCATATTTCTTCAGAAAAAAAAACTACTACAAAAACCTGACAGGCGAAATTGCCTGTCTGTAGTGTCTCAGGAAGCTGAAAGTCTTTCATGGCCTTGAGACCCTGAGACCACGACCTCCCCTTCTATTCGCCATTATAGAGTTACACAGATATTACTGTTCTTTCTCTGTGGATGTGCTGGTCATTGATTTTATCTGCACTGCAGAGACTAAAGGCCTCCAGTGCATTGTTAACTTGGATGTTGATGGTTGTATTTCATAGAGGCGATCTGTCAGACAATAAACATCATTAAGGTCAGCTCTCTGATGGAAGTGAATTGCTAGAGGATATCTTTTCCTCCTCCAAGGAGTCGGTTCATGGGCAAAGCAAATATTTTGCTGCGTGATTCTTTGGTTTGAAAGGCCCCGTAGATGTAGCTGTTGTGATGGAGGATAATTTAATTAGAGAAAGTGCAGTTTTCATATTTAAACAAAGCTTCAGACAGAGATAAAGAAACAGTGTGACAGCACGATAATATGCACCTAATCAAAATGGAAATGAACTTCTTCACTGGCTCAATATGCTCAGCAAATATAGCCTTTTGAATTCAGAAGTTGAGATAATAGAAATACCGCATTGTACAATGCGCCAGCGTGTTGCACGTCGGCTGCGTCCATTGTGTTGTACTGTTACGGTACGAATGAGTTTGAAGTCTTTTTGTTTTTTGTTTTCAAAAACGTTTTAAAGTCTTTGTTATTGTTCAGTCTTTAAAGACACAGACAAATGTGTGAACGTTCTTCAGGCAAAAGGTAAAGTTGTACGGTGAGCATACGTTTGTTGTAACTTTCCTCCTCATCCTTTCTGTTCAAAATTATCTTACAATTCTTTTTTTTTTTTTTTTTTTTTTGGGTAAGAGTTCACACATCAGAAAAGTTTCACAAAAATATTTTAAATTATGTACACTATTGTCAAAATGTTTAGGGTCAGTCTCATATGCTCACCATGGATTTTATTTGAATAAAATACAGTAGAAGCAGTAATATTGTGAAATATTGTATTAAGTTTAAAATCCAGTCTTCAGCATCACATGATCCTTCAAAAATCATTGTAATATGATGCATTTGGTGCTCAAGAAACATTTGTCAAATGTTGAAAATAGTTTTTGTTGTGATTCTTTGCTGATTATTTTGTAAAATTACAAATGTTTTTATTGTCACTTTGAACGAATTTAGTACTGCATGTCCTTGTTGAATAACAGGATTCATTTCTTTCAAAACACACATACAGTACACAAGATGAGGACTTCAGTTTTATTTTGCCTGGTCAAAGACTTGTGATCAGCAGTCTATGCAAAACCCATTATTTTACATATTGAGGGGGATGTTCCTTCCTCTATATCTATGTAGTTATGTATGTGATTTCCTCTCTGAGAAAGCGCAGCAATAACTCTCTATTACATTTTTTTCTTTTCCGCTTTATGCTTGTTAATCCTGACTGCAATCTATCTGACAGGTGTCCATGTCCCTGGTGGACATTTCCATGAGACAGATGCTGTCCTAACTGTAGACAGAGTTTTCATGTTGATATTTAGCCAGACATGCATCTAACAGATTTTTAATTTAGAGTTAAATTTATACGTATTTCAAGCCTTGTGTTAAAAGTTTAATTTGAAGGAATGAAACAATAGAGTTACATTGATGTCTGATAATCTATGGTGTTAATAATGTCCCCACATATAGTTATGAAAAACATAAGTTATGATAAACATAGGTAAATCAAATCTCATAGCTTATGGAGATTTCACAAAAGTGCCACTAGCAACTTTCTAGCCTATTTCTAGATTTAATTTGGAATTTTTAATAACCTTTTGGGAAAGTTCATACTGAATCTGTGTGAAGACCCATCAGTGTGCTTATTAAGTGATGGCAAGTGGTACTTTTTAGAAAAAATAAAAAATAAAAAACAACATTGAGAATGCTGTATAGATTTGCATATGTAATGAATGTGTAGGTGTCCTTGGCTAAAGATAAACACAAAAAGGGAAAGGAGAGAGCGAGAGAAAGTGATAGAGGAAGAGATGAGAATTGTGTTTGTAATTATGAAACTCCTCTGTGATTGTGCCGAATACATGGCATAGCAAAATGAATCATTGTACTGGGCGTGAATAATGCAGGAGGAGTGAGGAGCTTCTGGGTAGAGAGTTCACCTAACACATCTGTGCACTGTGGAAATCTAGATCAAGAACGCAAAAGAACATGCAAATATGCCTAGAACTTCTACAGAATATGTCAGAAAACTTTTCAAGTTTCACGTGATGCATTATTCATTTATATAAGATGTGTGTATGCATCCTGCAGTAATCAGAACAGCTTCAATTCACCATGCCAGTGGTTTGGTGTTCTTTCTGTTTCTAATCTTAATTATTTTTAAATATTAATTTTAATATCAACATATTTTAATATAAAAAATTGTATGTTTTATTTTAAACTTATGTATTCATATGAACAATATTTTAAACCTACAGTTGTGATAATGTCCTGAAAGACCATATGTAGATGATAAAACTTTGCCTTTAAAATTTCTTAACAGAATCTCGTCTCCAAACAGCACATTTTTGAATATTATACGGTAGGTCAAACACTGTGGCTCTTCAAAGAGTCTTATTTTCACTTCTGAGTATCACACTGAATCTTGTGGCGTTCTCTCGGGGTGCCTTTCTACCCTGTTTTTAATGACACTCTCCACATCTTCTAGAATCTGCCCTCGCCATTAACCCTGAAACACTTTTTGACCCTCGCGCTGTCTGAGGACCCATTAGACGGGGTCTGATCGAGGGGTACATTGATGGACGCTTCTTCTGTCCCTATTGCCTGCATACATTTTCTGCTCCCACACACACAAATGTCTAAAAATGAAAAGAGGTCATTACTGAGGGGCTCAGGAAACTTTGTCATAGAAAACCCTTACTTGCAGAGAAAATGTAAATCATATGACACTCTCCCATGTGTCTAAAATGTCCAGCACTCTGAATGTCAGACACATTGTATGAATACACATTCATAGTGAAATGGCACAAAAACTCAATTTATTTTGAAATTAAAAGGTCAGATACTAACACGGAGTCAGAGTACGTTTCAGTGCTTGCAATAAAGCTGATATCGAATAATTCTGAATATAACTAAGAGGAGGTGCTAACACTTTGCTTTTTTTGTTTTTTTTTCCCTTTGTGAATGTCTCAAGTATAGATCTGGCAGTCTTGTGAGTTTCTGACAGACTGTGAAAATGTATTTGCATTCTCTTATTTTTTTTCGTCTTGGGTTATTCAGATAAAATAAGATGATGTTTGGGGTCTCTAGGAATTTAGTGTTCTCGTTTTATGTCTCTCTCTCTTTTTCTCTGTCAGCTCCAGTGACTGTCACTGGACTTTTTATATTTACTTGGTGGAGATCAATAAGACAGCTCCTGTGGTGGTGTTTTCTGTTGGGCCAAACAAATAATTGTTTGCTTGACTATAAAAAAAACATCACTTTAAATGCCATATTTCATCCACCCTTCGGTGGTAAGCATTATAGCTGGTTGTTTGCACAGAAGAGGACAGACCCATGTGTGTGGGCTGCCTCTTCTCAGAGGTGGAGTTTGTGAGTAAGCAAAGCCAAAACTGTTTTATTATTGTTTGAGTGTGACAAGTATGTAATGTATCCTATCTTACATACATAACCAAAATGTTTTGCTACTGGGCTGCAGCAGATGTTCTCTGATGGCCTGATGGCTTTGCTCAAAGTGATGCTACTTGATATTTTATTGCTTAGTAAAAAGGTTACCAAGTTATTTTATTATCATTTTTTTACTATTATAGTATTTATTAAATATGCACCATGTAACTTTTGGCCCATTAGCTGTTATAAAATACAACTGCATGCTTCTTAAAGAAGAACATTATTTTGATTGTGCTGAATGTCTAATTTCCCAAGAAATCTGTCCCGACTGCTCTAAAATATAAATAATTATTATAGGTGTATTATAAGTGTAAGTAAAATTATGTAGCTTTAATATTAGCTTTTTATATTTTGAGTTTTCAATTTAATTTTAGATTGAGTCATTTTAATGTACTTTTTGTCATGTTTATCATTAGTATTATTACTGTACTGTTATGTACATACAGTATAATTACACTGGTGTACAATAGTTTGGAACAATTAAGTTTTTGAAAGTTAATTTTTTTTCCAAGGCTGTGTTTATTTGATCAGAAATACAGCATAAACAGTATATTGTGTAATATTACAATTAATAATTGTTTTCTATTTATTCCTTTGATGGTAAATTTTCAAATTTCAGCAGTCATTACTCCACTCTTCAGTGTCACATGATCCTTTAAAAAGCATTTCTAATATTTATTTTTATTTATTTTATTTTATTTTTTATTTCAGCTATTAGTAATTTTAGTATTTCCATTTATTTATTTCATTTCTAATTTTCAATTTCTATTTTTTCATTTAATATTTATATTTCATTTCCGCTCTGTTTCAGTTAACAAAACAACATTGAATGTTACTGATGGGGCTGTGGACATATATGTGGCTAAAAGGGATGGCAAATACTCATTTATCTGGAGCTAACTGATCTAAAAAAAGTCTTCTCTCTCTTTAGCTCAGAACTGCTCAGGTCAGCGTACATGTGGTCAGTGCCTGGAACATCCTGACTGTGGTTGGTGCGGAGAACCTACAGACACAGGTCAGGGCCAGTGTACTGAGGGATCATACCGTGGACCAATGAGGAGCCTGAGCAGACAGAGCCGAGAGAGGGCATTGGACACCAGTGTCTGTTCAAGAGAAAAAGGCTATAACTGGGCCTACATAACCTGCCCAGGTAAACATAAAAACCCACATGTTCACACACACATATGCACTGATCACCAGTCACTGATGTTGTGTGTGCAAACAGCCTAATCTAATGAACACACACTCCTCTCACTGTGTGTTTCAGCATGCCAATGTAACGGCCACAGTACGTGTGTTAACGGCAGTGTGTGTGAGCAGTGCAAGAATCTCACAACTGGGCTGCAGTGCCAGATCTGTCTACCTGGTTACTATGGAGACCCAACCAATGGAGGGAAATGCCAAGGTGAGATATTTCTTTTTATGTGCATGTGTACAAGAATTTGTCTGTCTGTTTGTGTGCTTGTATGTATCTAGATTTGAAAATCAGAAAGGCTCTCTTTTAAGCCTGCATGATTTTGTCTTTGTGGAACAAGGTATATTTTGCAGAACATCCAGATGTTTTTCTCTAGAATGAAAGTGAATAATAAATATGGCTACAAAGAACACAAGTGACACAAAAGTAGTCCATTCGATAGTTCCATACATTCCAAATATTCAAACGACAGCTTTTTATGAAGAACAAAGCATAACATAACATACTTTGTGTGTTCATAACATACTTTGTGAATTCTGTAAAAATTTGAGATGGTGCAAGTCAAGATAATGAGTGAGTCTGTCCAATTTCAGCCTGGGCAACCTTCTAAATAACATCATTTTCATGGACGAAAAAATCATTGGTTTGGAAAGGAATGAAAACGTGAGTAGAGGATGCGAGAACTTTCATTATTTGTTAAACTACCCCTTTAAGGTGTACATATGGCCACACACTATTTCAAACTGAAATCGATGCAGTAGTTAATTCATAAACAATCTTCATGCATCCAGATGTACCAGAGGATATCCCAGTGTCCCCCATCTAATTTTGTTGTAATGGTTAGTGTGGCCATATTTCATTACGAGTGCAGTATTCAACCTGACGCAAATTGCATTGATTTGATGTGGGCTCCTCGTGTTAGTTCTTCACTGTGGCTTTTCTCCCGGTTTCCAATCACTGAGTTTATATACAAGCTTCATCGCTCTTAGAGATGAAACTGCAGCGAGAGCGAGAGAAAGGTAGCAGAGAGGCGAAGAGGCGCAAGGAAGGTGGTGTAATAACATCATTCTCTGTCGGACAGATGTGCGTTTTCTCCACATTCGGTGACATTAAATCACTCTTAATCATTTTCTTATTTCCTGGAGTTGACTGCCGCCCCACCTCCTCGCCTATACGAGCGGTCCAGCGCTCACAGCGGAGATTTGATAGATGTTCGGCCCTCCACATCTCTCAAGGATACGCGCTCTCCGTTTCTCCTCCCTGTTGAATACCTCCGTGATTAAGAGTGCTTTATTGACTGCATCTTGGTGTAAATGTGCACGTGTGTTTAATGCTCTGATTGTGGTCGCCGCTAATCCAGCAGTGTCATTTTTCAGAGTTAGTGAATGGAGGAGATTTACCTCACCTTGTACACTAATGCGTTTAAGCCACTGATCTGTGTTAGATTAGACGAGGAGAGATGGAGAGCAGCCCACTGTGTGGAGAACAGGGAAGACTGGATGGATATCTCTCACCGAGTGTGTGCGTGTGTTGTCTGAAGGAGAAAAGAGACAGGCCATCAAAGTAAGATCAGGGTAAAATATGACACGTGGCCGGCTGCCCTTGACGAGAGAGAGAAAACAGTCTGTGTAAGATGGAGGACATGTGTCCTTTTATAATGGCCCGCTTAGTTAGAGGACAACAGAGGGCAGACAGAATCCTGGGATTTTGTGTTTTCTAATGTGTATTAATATTTAGTTTGGATTCATGCTTTTCAAATGAGAGCCGTGATTTGCTGATGTCTGTCTTTCGTGGTTGTACATACTTGTATGTATGTGGGCTTGTTAGGAACAATTTTTTACTATAGTAATGGTATGTAGGACAATAAATTGTTTTATATATATGTGTATATATATATATATATATATAAATTTACAAGGGGATAACTTAAAACTATTTATATTTATAAAAAAAAAATAAAAAAAAAGTTAAAGACACTTCAAAAAAAAATCAGGATTAACATTTTTTTTCTGGAAGATGTACAGAATGTGGTCTGGCCAGAAAATGAATCAAGTGAAATTAAGTCAAATGATAATGATTAAATGCTTTGAAAATGTAAGGTAATAAATCTCATTGTTTTTCTCCATTCACACTGTGAGTGCAAACATGTGACTCTAATAATCATGATGCTACATATAGTTTCAAAGCAGAAAATACATGACTATCAAGCGAAAAATCCACTCTAATGAGCTGATTTATTTGAACAAATCAATCCGTTACATTCACAAACAGTGCAAACAAGTAACTCTGAGCTGACCCTTTAAACAAAACTTAAACTTAAAAACTTAAATCTTTATGCTTGAATGCTCAGAAGTTATTTGTTCGAGTTGGTCTTACATTTGATCCACACTATTTCATTCACAAAACGGTACCAGAGCATATTTAGTCATTTGTTTATTAAAGTAATTTGGCTTTTAATTTATTTATTTTTATTGTACCACCAAATGTATACGCACTTGCAAAAATGATCTTTGCATTAGGACTCATTTTGCCTGATCCAATCACAATATTGTGTTATATTGTGACTTAAATATTTACTGTACCAGATCCATACCTGGTGCTCATTGAATGTAACAGCATTAAGTATGTGTCTGTATAATGAACACACTAATACATGTAGAATGTATTGTTGTTTGTATTTAACATGATAACAGTTCCCCATCCAGCTCAAAATCCTGCATTTTCCATACCTCATTATTATTTAAATGGAAGCGGCTTTGTGCAAATAGTCATACTTGGTTACCACACTCTGTAGTGTTTATCTGTGTACTGGTGTGTAGACATTTACTGTTTTTTGTGTTTGTGTGTGTACCTGACAGAGTCATATTAACCCTACAGCGGTGCTATTCCTGGCCTCTGACTGGACAAACACATGCACACAACACCCTTATTTTCCCTCTCTTTATTTGACCTGTATAAGTCATTCTCTCCTTGAGGTCTAAAACACACACCTGTTCAGTCACCCAACATGACAGCCAAAGCTGGACCCGGAGCATGAGAACGTGAAAGTTTTGGAATAGCGTATTCATTTCCATGCAAACTTCATAATTTTCAATTATTGGCATAGTTCACCAAAAAAATGTAAATTCTTTAATCATTTACTCATCCTTGTGTCATTCCGAACCTGTATGTCTTTCTTTCTTTTGTGAAAAACGAAGACATTTTGAGAAACATCTGTTTTTTAGTCAGTAATCACCAAAACTGTTCATTCTTTAAAATAGCAGAATTTATGTTTTGCCGAAGAAAGAAAGTGATACGGGTTTGGAAAGAATTTTTCATTTTGGTGAACTAGCACTTCAAGTCCATCAGGCGAATTTCAAACCCCTTAATCACAGACGAAACTGAATCAATCTCTCATAGATTATATAAACATGAACCTGTAATAATGGCTTTTAAAATCCATTTAAATCAGTTTTAGCTTTGTAAACTTTGTTGCCTCAGTAACAAGATAATTGAGAGCACTCCCACTAATTATAGTGTCTGATGAAGGTTCCCTAATGATTGTGAAGCTGGTGGAACTAGTATGACAGTATATAATGAGATTATAATGAACATTTGAGAGGTGCGTGTTCAAATAGTCCCGCTAATTGCATTGCTACAGGTAAATAAGCAGTTGTTTCTCCTCTATTATTCCTTGATAGTTTGTGGTATCTCCTGATCCTGAATCCAGATTTGAGCCTTTCGGATTGAACCAAAAAGGGATTTAGTGAAGCACTTACTATCTCACTTTTATGTCCTCATTGTTTCTTTCTCTCTTTATTGCCGCTTCCTGTTTATGTCTGCATGAATCCTCATTAGAAATATGCTAGTAGTCAGCCATTCATTTCCAAGAAACCCCGCTCACTGAAGATGATTCACTTCACTCGTAGCATTTGTACTGCACTGATGCACCAAGCCATTTGTGGCTGTTGGATTCCACACATGAACTCATATTCATTTTTAATAGGAACGGGTAGGGGATGGGTAGAAGAAGACCAGTGTATGTATAGTATGCATATTTTTGTCCTAAAGTGTCAAGTCTAATTTTTGTTAATCATTCACTCCCATGTGTCAGCGCTGCTAACATCACTCTCAATGAGCGCGAGCACATGGTGGCAGTCGTATAAAGCAGAGAGGAGGGGAAACACAGATGGAGGAGAGCTCCGCTCCGAACATTTCCCTCCTCCTAATCTCTTTAAGGATCTGTTTGAGATGGCAGTTTGCTTTTGCACACAGCGAGGTTTCAGCATCGCCTGTCCCCTCCGTGCTCCTCATCCCCAACAAAACAACTGTGGCATCTAATCATGTTTTGCCACATCCAGTTTGTGTTGTACACGCTTCTGTTGGGTTTGGGGTGATTGGGGTGTATTCACAGAAGGTCATACTTGACATTCCTTATAAATGCCTGTAAAAATGCTTCATTGGAGCATGTGCATCATGTTATATATTTGTTTCGTTATTGGTTATATAATATTAAATACAGTTTAATTTAAAATCATGTTTCATATTTTCTGAAATATTTAATAATAATAATATTGTAATAATATTACAAATGTAATAATGTATAATTAGTCAAAATAAGTATTAATAATAACAATAATATTAATATTATTATTAATAATAATAAATAATAGAAAATAGATATTAGTAAAATAACAAGTGTACATAAAGTATTACAATATTGAAATCATAGACTTGACAAGACTTAAAATGACAAATGTCTTGTTTATCACAAAATAGATATTACATAGCATTTATATTCATTATTATTATTTATATATTATATATTTGTATATTATATTATATTTGTTCTACTGTATATTTATTTTATATATTTAATGTATTTGTATTAGTGCTGTCAAA
>SCHK01299017.1:9806-26372 GCA_004124795.1 Poropuntius huangchuchieni
AAATATTGAAGATTTCAACTTTCAACTGGGAGCATGTTCAAGCACCCTCCCATCAAAACACAGAGACATGCACACACACACACACACACGCACACAGCGTGTGCATTGCCCTAGCTGCAATACAAACCACCTCTATTAGAGTGTCAATCGTATTCAGATCTTTCCTTTCTTGCCGGCACTGACTTTCAGAATATACGGAAGCCCTACATCCTCAGACGTGACTGTGCCCACGCCCATCCATCCATCCTCACACATTTATGTGCTTTCTTTCTTTCTTTCTTTCCGTATCCCTTTGTTCCTCTCTACACATCAAGGCGCCTTGCATTTCTGCCTAATGTTGGCTAATGCTTTCTAAAGAATACCACCCGAGCGCTGCTGCCCGCTTTTGCTGCGAGTACCCATGTCACCGGGTCGTCATTAATTATTCCCTTGCTTACAACATGCTGTTGCCACGGTAATGTGCCATTAACGGAGAGCCAAGCGAACGGCAGTCTCTATGCAAATGAGGCTGCCACAAAGACCCTGGGTGCGGATTTGCAGATCGGAGGACGCTGCGACGGACACACTCTGTATTAGAATTGAATAAAAGGGACGATAATGTACCTGGGCTTCCTTTTAAAACACAACGGTTATGCCGAACGAGTGCAGGAAGGAGCAGAAGAGGAGGGTTCGGAGGAAGCACCTGGCATTTTAGAAAATACAGGGGGGTGTGCGTGTGGTATTTGATAGACATTTGAGGGACGAGTTGGCAGGGACCATCAGCTTAACAGCAGATGCCTCTGCGACAAATCCGCAAGTCTTCGATTTGGATATAACTCGCATGTGATGATGTGAAGAAAATAAAGAGGTTTGAAATGAAGGCCTTAAATTTAGAATATGTCCTTGTCGTCCTGACGAGTTTGCTGGGATTGCGGTGCCCACGGTAGTTGCGCGTGGCTTTAGATAAAAATCAGTGAATAATATTTGCCTGTGATGTCTCAAAACGAGAAGACGAGAAGTCTGCGAGAAGGGGAAAATGAGAAATGCAAAGATGAAGATTTGTGCCCCGCTGAACATTATGCCGTTTTGGCACGTAAACCCTGAGCCAATCAAAAGCGATGTTCTTGAAGCATTTAGAGATGGGAGACCAAATCAGCAAGAAATCACAAGGCTGCATTACTCACACGCTGAATTATTATACATAAACTACACCGCCATATTCACACACAAAAAAATACGCTGACAAATCTGTTCATTTTTTTTGGCCTTCATTTGTTCAGTGTGTGCAATATTTGACTGACATCACTACTGATGAGAGCATTAATATGAATCATATTAATATATTATTTTCTAAAAACAAATGTAAATTTACTTTTTTTTACATTTCAAACTTGAAATGCAATTTTTACTCAATCCTTAAAAATATATTATTTAAGCTTTACAATTTTAATTGAAAAAAAGTCATCAGTTTCACAAATAATTTTACATCAGAGTGATGAATTGACTAATGGCGCTCAATTAGAGATTCTAGACAGAAGTCATGGCAGGTTGCCGAAGAGGAAATGTCCCCTGCCTTTTGGATACAGATTGCAGCCATTATCAGGACAATTTCCCAGGTGGAGAAAAACATCAGAGGAGTCTGGGATAACGGTGAATAAGAATCACAGATGAGGATTTGTTTGTTGGGGTGGGGTGGTGGGATCTACAATTTTATATGCAATTGTCATTGTCTGCCGCAGACCTTTCTGCAACTTTTATTTTGTAAAAGCCATCACTGCCAGGAGCTGAAACGGGGCATTGGGTGCCTTCACAATTTCGAGGGCATTCTTGTGTGTTACTTCTAATATGTGACATGTGATTTAACAAATCCACAGACGGAGAAGAAATTCCAGGTATCAGATATATTTGATATGAAGTAAATAGAGTACAGAGAGGAAGAGAAAATAACATCAAAACAAGCTCTGAGAGGGTTTGATGACAGACAAATCTGTCTTTGTGTTTCTATACACTTCCTTTACACTAAGCTATATTTTGACTAAGGTGTATTTACACTAAGGTATATTTTGTGCCTTTGACAATCATGTATGGACTTTCTACCTCTCTCTGTCTCACACACACAAACACACAAACAAGCTCACACACAATGGGCAAACCCTGTCACTTGCTGCTGAGAGTCCAATCAAGCATTTGAATGCAGTGACACATTCAGTTTTTTTTTTTGGAAATGACAACATTTATTCATCAGGCAGGGAGAAATTTCACTCAAAGACCCCACAGTGTTCAGCCAGGGTCGGCCTGGCCCTGTTAATTGATTGCTTCTCACTAACAAGGATGTAAAGTCCTCCATTGTGCACCTCTTCCTCTATGCTAATGAAGTCCAAACACAACACGCTCTTTCTTTCGTTTCCTCTCCGCGTCCCCCTTCCCCTCTCCGATAGGAGGTTTTGATGTGAAGATGCTATGACAGGCTTGCTCTCTTTCTCTCTCTGCAGCTGGCACGAAAGATGTGATAGGAGCCAGGACCAGGAAGCAGTAATGGGATCATGGGAGAGTGATTGCAAACACACACACACACTCCTCCAAGTTTCCCCTCACACTGCCCCTAATGAGGGGTAAAGGGACAATATCGTCATTGTTACCCCCGTGTTTGGGAACCTCAGGGCGAAGAACAATAGCTGTTTACCCAAGCAGTAGCGAAAATCCTCACTGTGCTCGTTAATTAATTGGACGGCTCCTGATTAGGTTTGCTCTGTACGCCCCACTCAATACTACCTTTCATATCCAGCCATTAGAGACGAGGGACTATCTGTTCTGCTTCCTGTCTCTTTCATTTGGTTTTTACACCGTCCACGATCTTCTATACCTATTTTTGTAGCACGATCACACACACACACACACTCACATATCTGTACCCTTATTGCCTTAGTAAGAGCACTCATTCCTTTGTTTTTTATTAGTTTCATCAGTAAAATGCAAGGGCTATTAAGGAAGAGATACAAATAAGGTAATAATAAAGTAACAAAATAATTTAATAATAATAATAACAGTGGTATAAAATAATATTTGTATTACTATTATTGGTATTACTAGAGTTGTTAATGGCAATTTTGATATGAAATAAAATGTTAGGAATTTGTAAGGTCATAAAATAACATTTGTATATTGAAACTGGATTTATAGCAGTTAAATGGCATTACAAAAAGGTGTGGAGGTCCCACCTTACTGTCTTCGCGGTGCAAATTTGCATTGGTGAATTCACCCTCCCGTTTACCATCATATATCTCTCTCACACCGCTACCCAATCCACTACAAGCGATATGCAAAGCGCCCTTATGAATATGTGCAATTAGGCAAGGCTGGTGAGATTTTTCCGACTTATGGGATGTGACATTTGTAGGGCAGAAGCACAGATCAGCATAAGCGAGAGTGACAAATGCCTAATCCCTTCCTCCACATTTCAACATTTTTCAGGTCTATCAGAATACGTTCTTGAATACACACACCTACGCCGCATATTCGCGCATTTGAATTCCCCGATCAACACGCCTCGGCTGTGGCCATACGGTATCATGGATACGAACAACATCAGCAAGAGCAAGAACAAGAAGAGACTTCTTAATGGATCATGAAGATTTGTCAGAGTGCTCGTGCTCTGTAAATCAAGGCCGTTCTGTATGGAAATCACACAATTTTGAAACGGTTTGTGTGACAGAGTGAGTCTCAAGGATAATCAGTTTGTGGGGTACTGAGAGGGAAAAACATATACAATGCATACACAGTTATATTCACACGTCACACAGAAAAAAAGCAAAATGATAGACATAAAATCCCACACTAATAACAATCCTTGGAGCCTTTTACCTAAAACCATGTAGATCCAGTGAAAATGGATTGTGTGTTCACTATACTTCTGCTTGTCAAATCATTGGCAATCCTCGCTATTCATCACACACCTACTTCAGTTGAATATAAAGACTACAACTAGTCATTTTACATGAAAACATAAGTTTTCTATTTTATTTCCCAAAGTAAGCAATATCACATTTCCAGGAAATTACAGTTCGCTGCAGTGCACTTAAATAAATATATATTAAGAAAAGGTGACATATGACTACATACATATGCGCTATATATACATATATCTCAATCACACACACACACACTCTTAGGCAGACTGGTTTTATTTAGGTGTAGGAGTTTAATTTTGCTGGGAGATGTCTGTGAACCCTATAATACGGTTCAGGTCTGAATCNTCTTAGGCAGACCGGTTTTATTTAGGTGTAGGAGTTTAATTTTGCTGAGAGATGTCTGTGAACCCTATAATACGGTTCAGGTCTGAATCCTCTTGGAAAATCATCAACCCATAATCCTTCACATTGCGTCGCATTCAAATGAGGTGCTGGAACTCCCACTAACGCAGTGTAGCAGCGACGGCTAATTTACACACGCACACACACTGAAACAGAAATTGTTCGCTCGCACAATACGCAGGCATACCCCCCACCCCCACACAAAAATACTGTATATAGTAACAAAATTTGAGTGACACACACACACACACCTGCATGTAACGTGGCACATTGCATGAGCTCCTCCTTGCAAACCTCTTCCCCCACAAGCTACCACACACACACACACATCATGTCACACACACGGCGCATGGCGAGGCGCCGCTCACACCACCCAGGAAATTAACTTGACATTTTATGGCGACCACAGAGGAAAAAATATGGAAGGAAAGAAAGAAAAAAAACAAAGCGTACCAAAGGCACAGATAACATAAACCCTCTCCCGAGCCTCGCCATCATATTCGCCAGGATTTTCACCGATCTGCAATGCAGACGGCACGGGGTGGCCACAGAAAACGAGCTTTTCCGTCCTCGCCCGCCTTCCTCTGGAGACGATGGCTGTCTCTCTCTCACTCTTTTTCTCCCTCGACAAATGCGTCCTGTCTATTTTCATATCCAATTCAGTTGGTCCCATTGGTGCGGTTCTGCCTGATGTGAGGTTAACAAAATGAAATAAATAGAAACGGGGCAATCTCACCTCAGTCTAAGCTCCCAATTAAAATGATACAGCCGCCCATGTCAGAGAACGAGAGCGTATTGAAATGGGGAAGGAGAGTTGCTTTGTGGCTGCTTGGATTTATTTTTTCATATATGCGTGTGCATGATGGACGGAGCCATACTGTCATTGCGACTCTTGCTGCACACACACACTTTTCTTTTCCAATTCTTAGACACAACCTAGCACAATATATCTTTGCTAAACCACAGCTATAGTGCAAAATAGCTAAATATTACAAAATAATTTTGGCTATATTAAAAAATCAGTGACTATTTGCATCCTCGCACATGACATATATATGAAAGTGTGTTTCTAAGATGTTCAACGGACTGAAGCCGTTAGGCCAGCGCTTGCTATCATAACCTCAAAGAAAAGATTCAAACACACCCGTGCATAAAGGGTCTAAATTAATGTATATCAGGATGCTGAGTGCATGGAGACACACACACACACACACACACACACACACACACACACACACACACGTGTGCTCGCCTGACTTGGTGCATCTCTCTGTGGCTGGGTCCTGCTCTATTAGACATGCAGGAATGTTAACATCATTATGCATTATTCTGAGTGTCTGTCTGTGCTTTCACACCCCCCTCCTCTCTCTCTCTTTCCATTCGCCATATTGTGTCTGAGGAGAGGCCCAGACGTGTGTGTGCCACAGACTAATGCAGTATTGTGTCTCCTGTCTGGGGATGGGCATTATTTTAACGGTCTTTCATGTGCCGGTGCACACAAATCACTGATCTTTTTCGGAAATGGAAGAAGCGGCAAACACATGCATACAGACAACCACACCCAATCACAAACATTTAGAAACTGTATTAATGCTCTACACACGCATTGCAAATCATGCCCAGGCTAGGTTGTCACAAGTCTAAAGAAAAGCACACACAAAAGTGTGCAAGCGATCCAAAAATGGAGTAGAAAGAAAGAAAGAAACATCAAATTATATATTATTTTAATGATAGATTTTTTAAAGGTGCTCAATGGCTAAACTATTACAGTCACGTGAGTGTTTACTTATTATGCAGCTTCATACAAAATGTAATCAGCTGTGACTATCATCAAGTCCCATTTTCAGACTGTTAATGGGGAGGGGCTTTTATATTTGCAATATTTCTCTTTGGGAATAATGAAACGCCAACAAGACACTTATAAAATGCCATATTCTGATCAAGCTAAAGCACTGACCTAATTTTTTTCTAACCCAAAATTGTATTAGGCTGAAAAAAAAACGTTTAAAATTTACTACCTAGATTTTAAGGGGAATAAACGACTTCTTTATTATTAATTTCTTCAATGAAATCTCTATACCTCTGTTTTCAGCCTAGCAATAAATTGTCTTGGGTTTTGTTATTTATCACCTCTAAGTATTACACTTCTTATTTCATTGATATATTTTATATTTAAATATATCGTTCTGAAAATGCAACATATCACTTCTAAAGTATCGTGGTGAAAAAAAAAAGACTATGATACACAGCCAAAAATGTCAAGGAAGTGATCAAGGAGGCTGCAATGAGCAAAACTTACGTAGACTGTATATTAAGAGTTTATGCAAAGGATTTAAATTAATATGCATGTCTTTTAATCTCAAATCTGACATTCCGGCAGAATTTTTAAAACATTGTACCCCGAGAATATATATGTATATATGTAAACATTCAGTGTATTTGCAGTCAACCTGCACTACAGCCTCTCCTCTGCTTCCCCTCTCAACTCCTCCCCTTGCTGCTTGAAATCTGCATACATTTGCATGGCATTACCATGCGCATATTCTTTGTTCTGAGAGGGAAAGGATGATGCGGTTTACAACCACATTGCACATCGCTGTTATTCGCTCCACTTGAAGATGCTTGGATATTTAATGAATGCAAAAATGCTTCATCATCTGTAGTTGTGAACGGCTAACTAGCTTTTTGAAAGTGAGACAAAAATAGAAAAGCATAAAAAAACTGGTTATATAAGAGACTGGGTGCTGTAAATTGTAGGAGGTAAGGATTGTTCAGTGAATCAAATTACTTCTCAAATTTGAAATATTTATGTTATTAATAAGACCTAAATCATGCAATGACATGCATGAATGTATATTTTTACATGCTATATCTAGTTTTGTTATATTGAAATGCGCTTGAACAGCGGCCAATACAGATTTAATTTTACGACACCATATGCATTCAAACACGTCGCATAAAACACAGCGATACAGGATGTTTGATACACAGCAGAAGCATGGGCTGGCATGCTGTAAACTGACATCTATTGTCCTCGTGGGTTCTTCCCTTTGTGCCGCGGCCAACTGTAATCATGCAAACGCAGGCGCCAGACTTCATTAGCTCCTCAGGGCCAACACTAATCACACCACAGCAAGGCACAAGAGAGGAGGGGCCACAGAGTATGCATAAAACAGCCGGGCATCGCCTGTGTGCTGCTGATATACAGGTATAGTGTACTGATAGCATGCATGCTAGCACTAACTGCTTTTTTTCTAGCGTTTTTTCCCCCTTATATTTGCAAACTTTGCTAGTCAGCTTTCTAAGTATGCACATTCAGAGTTTATAAACTAAAATTCAAATATGTCCTGACTGGGTGTGTATGCATCTTATAATGTAATGAAAAAGAATAGAAAGTAGGCTACTTAAAAACGGATCTGAATAAGCAAAACAAAAGTATCCAAATATAATTTATTTGCTTATGAAGCACTGGCTGATTTAAATCTGACAGAAATTATGAGAATCAAGATTTTTGTTTTGAAACCAGCATGCGTTGTTGCAACTACATAAATCTATCAGATAAAATAACACCAAAAAATGAACAAATATATTTATGGGATCCGATTTGGGTTGCTTTTTACATTTGGATTAATCTGAGAACTCACCTCATGCTGGCTTATCATTTGATAACACTGATGCCAGTTTCCTCCTGCTCATATCCAGAGGGTAAGTAATGGTCACATTTTTTTCAGACCTGCAACACAAAGGAAAAACAGGACCTATTGACTAATTTGCCGAATCTGCTTTACAGTCCAATTCAAGTGAATATCCACCTGTGTTTATCACATAAATTAAGTAAGAATGTGGCATAAATGATTTCATACTTTTATGAATTGGCACATGGTTTGTGTGTGTCATGCAGCTACACTTAACATTGTTATGTGCAACATATATGAACATATCCTAAACAGTTGGACATAAGAAAAAGAAAAAAAAACACTCCGGAATATTATACAACTGAACAATATGCTGTGAAGTGTGTGTGTGAGTGAGTGCATGAATCTCAGAGCAGTATGCTGTCATGTTGCTGTGTCTATGGCATATGCAAATGTATGTTCCTTTAAATCCATCTTTGCAGGATATCATCTCTGGATGTCCAGAAAGAGTTGCTGCAGCTGGTGTAACCAGCATTGCATTTACCTGGAGGGGGTTCACCACTGGTGACTTTTCAGATGAAATGACTCTTTCTGTTTCAAACCATCCCTCTGTATGGGAGAATACTGGCAGAGGCTGCATGACTGTCACCTCAAAGTATGTCTCTGGCCAGCAGAGCCCGAGATCTCTGCAGCTATGCATTCCCTAGAGTCACACACACACACACACACACACACTGTGCTGCTCTGCTGTACTGTCGCACTGATCCCAAGCATAAGATTATATTTATCTTTCTACATATTTAGACATATATACACACACATTTTGTGTGTAAATAGCTCTGTAGTGTGCAGATGCTGACAGCTTAACAGGAAGCTTTGGATGGTTTCTTGATTTGTTAAGCAAGAAGTAAACATGCAAAATAACACATCTGCTACACATACTGCCAGAGGGCTGCAGCTTTTCAAGCCAAATGTGTATGTTTTTATACCAATAGCTGTAAGCTTAATCAAACTGTATTATGAAATATGTATTTTTATGCATATTCCTATAGCCTAAGAGATTATTGTTTTCGCTATACTACAACACAATAAGGAAGACTCCTCTGAACCATATAGGTTTCAAAACAGCTTTTTTTTGTAAACCTGTGCATTCTGTGTTATCTACAGAAACTCTCAAAGAGCGGTGTAGGGCCATGTCCATATAAAGGTAGTCCTCTCCTGACACATGTCAGAGGCAGAGTGACAGCTGTCAGCTTTTATTAAGCCTCTGTGTCCGCATGGCTTGAGCTTTTGACTTAGTCACTGCTGCTATACAATGCATCCTGCAATGAATTTTTACTTTCACATTGGCTAGTAATATTCTATTACATTTTATTTTTTACCTACAAGTAACAGAGTTTTCTTTTTGAGACTTTTTAATCCCCTCTCACTTTCATAAGCCCTTATAAGACTTATCATAGCATTCGCTCATTACAAAAAATCTAGTACTTTTTGCACCACTCTCATGTCATAAGCTCTTACAAGACTTAAAAGATGGTTATTGTAGCATTACAAATAAATAAAAATAAACAATTTGATCAAATACGATATCTCATGGTTCAATTACATTAATAGCTCAGTATTGTTTTCTGAGTCAAGCTAGACAGCTTTTGTGCTGAAGGCAAATGTAAAAAAGGCAGAAACAAAAAGCAAATTCCAATGAAAAAATAGAAATTTATTTTCAAAAAAGCACATCATAATCATTGCTTTTACAAAATACAGTGCAATAAGAGAGAATGTTCTCTCTTGGATCCTCAGATTAAAGTCACAATTGAATGCTTCTGTTTACAATACAAACATTTATATTGCTTTAAAATGATAGCATAATAGCACACCCTATGCAAAGAAGTTATTGTACATCCCATATCTTTTGAATATCACACACTGATGCTATTCAACACATTCAGAAAAACCTTCAAAGATAGCATTAATTAAGCGGAGCAGCTATGCTAAAAAGCTAAGAGTCTCCATGTGCTTGTATAGCCTTGCCGTACGATGAAACCAAGGTCCATTTTTGCTCTTGATGTTGGCAGTGTTTGAGTCGTCCCCATCCCCCACCCCCTCTCTCCACACCCTCAGCGTCTGCACTCACTGGATCCCTCTGCCAACACCTCAGTCCTGACAATCAGTGGCTACTGGACTATATATGAAGGCCGACTGCTCTAGCATGGAGCCAGGTATGATTCCCCAGCTGACAGTCTGCATCACATCTAATGGCTGAGAAGCAAGAGCTCCCTCACACACACACACACACAGCTGTATACCTTACGGATCATGACCAGCTACAAACAAAAACACTTAGGAACGATCATGCATACGAGCGTTCACAAACACAGCCCACACCTTCTTACACACATACAACCACACTGGTGATTGGTTATAAATAAATCTCTGGGGAATAACTTTTTTATGATTGTACAATAACAATGTCGATCCGATCACAAGTGGACAATGCTAAATAGAGGTGTAATTGGGGTCTAAACTATTTTAATCTTGTCCGCTTTTGACTTAACTGGATTTTGTAATGTAGATGTTGAATATCCACAAAAGACTGCCCACTAATCCAATAACATGGGACATGTTGTGAGAAAATGCACTAGAAGAATCAATTGTGTTCAAAAACACACAGATTGTGAGCAGAAATTGTAGCTACGGTCTTTATCCTTTCAATTTGTTTGTTTAGTCAATACTATTCATACAGAATGTCTCGAGGAAATCCACAAAGAAGAAGTCACAGGAGCCATATCTGAAATGCATTTTAATGCTAGGTGGAACAGTATGTGTCTTTGCTGACCACTTGTGATCGGATCACTGAAAACACATCTTAATACCAGGTGGAAACGGGGCCTTTTCAATTTCAGTTGAACCAAAAAACATCAGTCCAGCTGTGGATAATGCTTTGTGTAGCCATGTGGCACAAAACGACTGTGACTATGTGAATGATTGTTGCCTATTGTCTATATTGTTGTCCTTTTCATCTACGCCACCAACCTTTACGCTTTCTTATGTCCTTTCTCAATGCATTTAGTGCAGGAGATACTCTCGTTTCCTCCCATTAACCACTGACAGGCTGAGTCTAAAACATGCAGGAATTTAATTACATTTGGTCGGCTCTCATAACGGCGGTCTGGATGCGGTGGGGGGGTTGAGGTGGAGGTAGGTTGCACACATCAGGTATAAGTGTGTGTGTGGGTGGGTGCAAGAAGGAGGGAGTTTTGCTGACACCTCTGTTGCCCACTTTCACGCTAATTAACACTTCTCAGATACCGGGTGACGGCAGTCTACACGACAGGCTCAAGAGGACATTTGCACAGACCTTTCGTCTCTGAACAATCTGTTCAGATAAAGGTACGCACGATACTTGCGACAAACGCGTGTGCGGGAGTATAATATATACACATGCACAAATACCTAACTGACAGCAACAAATGCACACACATGAAACGGATCTCCACCGATGCCACCTCATTATACCATCCCTGCTGGTCACCATCTGTAGAAAGTCATTCAGTAACTCTGTCTGAACCAGGATAACACAGGACCATGGCGGTGTGATTCATGTAACTGTCCGTTCTCCATGAGAATGCCTCACTGCCACTCTGCACTATAATATCATGTCTTTTTGATGCTTTCCTCCACACTGAATTCAAAGGAAGCCCATCACTCTATGACAGCCGATGTCAGTCCTGCTGATGGATGCATGTAGCACATTTCAACATGAGAACGTGTGTAAAATTAGTGCTCTGCTTGGCCTACTATTATTAGAATTTATCCTACCCTGGCGGATGGTTGATCACCATAAATGAGAAGCTCTATGTTCTCCGAGTAAACCTGTATATGCTTCTAATTGCAGTTTTGTAATGAGTAATGCGCATGCGCCATCATGCGAGGCTTCTATATGTTTTTGTGCGTCTGTATGGGGGTGATATACAAGGAGGTAAGCATTAAGAGTCATTTCTAGCACTCCTGCCTCGGCGGTGCCAAGAGGACGCGCGGAGATGAAAGGTAATGCAAATGGAAGTGTCATACAGCGAGTTCCATTCCAGACAGCCACCTTTGAAATAATTAAGACAGTGGAATGGAGTGGAGCCCGAGTGAGGAATAGCAATTCCTCTGAGTGACTCCTTCTAAAGACAGCGAGCAACCTGGCACAACACTGCTGCGCAAATATTACGACAGCATTGCCATTTAAATATTTGTTAAATTCGCCAAAAGGGTATTTTAATGTTAATTTGGTGATCTCTGTCAAAGGGACATCATTTGAAATTAATTATGACCTTTTTACGATAATCGGGATGTTATTAAATGTAATCACATTCAACACAATCACATTGAAACATGTAAAAATGCATTAAACGTAGAAGAATCTGGCCTTCTTTTTAGCCTTAGCCAAGGGCCACAATTCCACGTAGAGCAAATAAATATTCATCTAGAATTTTCTAATCGCACACGGCTAAAGACGAATACAAAGTGGGTGAAATGCAGAGGATTCCATGCTGTGTTGGAATATGGCACATGTGTTGTGCCGGATAAGTACAAGGCTTGCCACAAGCAATTCGCATATGTAGCTGACAATAGTGGGGCGGGTTTATGCATGCAAATGGGTGTCTTGACATGCACGTTGCCAGCGACGCCAGCTAATTTCATAATTGGTGAGCGTGATTATGCGAACGCGGTGGCGCCTTATTGGAACATCCGAGGTGGGCTTGTAATCAAGCGCGTGCCAGCGGACATTTTAGGTCTATCCTTTTCGCATGCTCACCACTGCTAAATTCTTTAAGATGGTGGCACCTTGAAGGAAATGCTACTGCGCTGACGGAGCCCAGCCCACCTCCTCCCTACCCAGAGTCTGCAATGCGATTCTAGGAAGATTGTGGGGCACCCTTCGCCTACCCCACCTGCATGATAAATTTTTAATTCCCACGTCACTAATAAGCATATTAAGCTGAGAGTCTAGAGCTTCCGCATATATGCATGAGTCCGCAAGCATTAAATTTGCATAGAATCGAGTGCTTCAAATGTAAGTATGCTAACGTGCAGCACTTCACTGTGCAACATTACTGCCATGTATGACAAATGCTGCCTTTGGATTGTAACCCATGTTTTTAGGGACACAAAAGGGAATCTCTCCTCAGATTTTTTAAGAAATGAGGTGGCACAACCTTAATTATGCTGATTATCAAGATTAAATAATAATGGTTTTTCAGCAAACAAACTCGCTATATAGCCATATCTGAACTGCATTATTCACTCCTGAAAAAATTCTAAATAGGTTCCTTTAAGCAGATTATTAAAACATTGTTAAAACGTAAAAATGATTTTGTTGTAATTTATGAACAATGTAAGCTTTAAATTACATTTTTTTTGGAAATAATACTGTCAAGCTTCTTATTGGAATGACATGCATCATTTAGGCTCTTTCAACTGATTTGAGTTTTGAGGGCTATTTGAGACACAGTTATTGACTTATTTATAGCTCTGAGAATTTGCATAATCTAAATTCAGCAGACAACAGACATGCTCAGTCACATCGCTGCGGTTAACGCCACTAACACATACGGTGTCACAACGCTGCACAGATTGATAAACAACATTACTCAATCTTGTACTAATTTATAACTGTCATTATCATGCAGTGTAATATTACCAATTACATACATTGCGACAATATATACTATTATGTATAATAAACAATGGAAGATTTTTAACAAATCAAATCAATAATTCAGGCATTTCAAAAACTTACTGCACTGATTTTGAAGTGTTCTGATCAAGATTGAACTACTAAATGCAGGACTGAACTGTGACATTTTAACCATTGCAATTTGTGAGAATTTACTCATGTGACTAAGGGTTATAAATCACATTAAAAGAAAATATTTTGACTTCATTGCAATCACTGTATTGCTTCTAAATCTTGACACTGAGGTTAATTTGTTCCATGAATCATGCTGCAGGGTTGTTCTATTTGAACTATTTGAACATTTTGGCACTACACCTGCCTGCTTCTTCGAGATGTCAATGAGCTATGTGTGTTGACTCTGATAAATCAAGATTTGAGTGTGAGATACCAGATTGTTGCTGAAACACTGATATACACAATTACACACACAACCATGACAAATCTAAATGCAAACATGCACACATACATTTAAGTGGCTTCTTAATACCCTCCAAACCCACACATACATGCATAGCGAATCTTCTTCACTAACACACACAAACACACATATATATGGAACCTGTCCTGCTTTTGCACATTGCCATCATACGCATGTGAGATCACCCCTTGTTGCCACAGCGACTCCAACCAGCGGGAACAACACTGTACATGTGACCTGGTTGAGACGGAGGCGGGTCTACAGGATGCTCTGTGCCAACATGTATCTGCTTGTTTAACATCACAGCACATTTTATGGCACTTTATTCAGTAAACTTACACATGCATGTAAGCTTCCTGAATCTAGAATTGCTTCTTATGAAATCAGTGGGATATAGATGAGAAAGAGAAAAAAAAATACTGCACTTATCTCATCACAACACTGTAAAATGTATTAACATGCTGCAAGTGATTAACTACATGCCACTTTATGTACCAAACAAAAATGTAATTTGTGGGACATACAACCTGAAAGTAAACCTAAATGTTGTCTTAAAATTATGCAACTTCTCTGATCTGCACCCAGGGACTAAAAGCTTAACCTTTTTCTGTTTCTGCTCCACATCTGTGGAATGCTCTTCCTTAAGTGATTAGACACTTTACACTCAACATTGGCTGTTTTAAGAAGTCTTTAAAGACTCCTCTTTTTAAAGCTGTTTATTGTAATTGAGTGTACTTTGTTAATACTCTATTGTTATTATTTTATGGTGGTGTAGCACTTTGGGTTTCAGAAAAGCGCATTAAAAATAAAATGCATTATTATCATTATGATTACTATTAATAATAAATGTAAGCTTTCTCATCATAAAATGAGATATACAAATACATGAAATCTGGTTAAACAAAAAAACTTAAATATCTCTGTAACCTTACAAAATTACAAAAAAAAAAAAAAAATACAATAAAATAAATAAAAAAGGTCAAATTTATTGTGTCCCACCGTCTTTGAATTGTCTATGAATTTGAATATTTACATTTGCATCTGCAATTATTTTCTCTCCAAATACATTTTCAGCAAAGTGAAGAAAGCACAGCCTATGTTAACAATTGACTAAGCATGGATCTGAGGACACAATTAAAAAACTAAACAGGCTAAGCATCCATTGATTAAATACATGTACAATTTGAGGTAAATAAAATATTAAAGGAAATAAACAGAAATGACAAAGCCAGTTGCCTAAATGCTAACAACTGAATGAGATGAGCACAGCATTAAAGAAACTGTGCAGTAGCGCTATGAAGGGATTGTGACTGAGAACAGGTGGAGGATGTGGAGTAGCCAAAAATATGAAGATTGCCTGCCCAATGAATACTGATAAGCTGCCATGGTCGCCATGGTTATAGTATTCAGCCAATTACAAGACAGCAATATGCCTGAACTGTCTAAGACACACACACACACACACACACACACACACACACTCAATAGCAAACGGCTCATTCATAGAGCTGCAGGCAACCAGCCTACTACATAAAAATTAATATTCAAAAGGAACCTTGGGGTTCACCTCAATCTAGGTCCTAAATCATGTAAACATGCTGAATTTTTAGTTGAAGCTCAGAAGGAGTACGCTTACGCGTCTTTGCTGATTTCCATAAAAACCTCCAAAACAGAGACTATATTTTAAAATTAAGATATCACTTAGAAGGTGTAAATCCTCAAACACAAAAAAATAATAATACATAAAATATTAAATGTGTTTTATATGTTACAAGTTAAAGCAATGGCTTTTAGCACGCAGCGCTGCCTTCTCTATAGTATCACTGATATTCTTGAAAAACATGACCCATTTCTATCACTCAAAGCATGTGGTTTTGCAGTAATGAAAGAAGTGATCTCAAAAATGATTTGCAAACATTCAACACTACATTCAGCCTTTCGACAGTACACATTAAATTGCAATGCGGACATTTTGAATAGATTGACTGTCAAGTCCTGGTGCATACAAAGCAAGCGCTGGATATGTAAAACGAGAGGACATGTAACATTATCATAAGAGGAATTATTAAGGGTTTGACTGGAGTACTAAAAACAAGCACACAACATTTTGTGATGCAAAAAAAAGGATAAAATGTCAAATTAATTTAGCATGACGTAAGTAAAAAGCAGGTTTTTTTAACACACTATTGTTGTCTTGAACTCAAAAGGCAAGGTGTCAATGTCTTTTCACAGTGGATTCTGGTAATACCCTGACACTATCATGTTCCTTCTCTTTTTCTTATTGACAACACATAAGGCCCTACTATTACAGGCATTCACAGAAAAGAGCCTGGGATTAAAACTACTTTAGTTTTGGCATTTAAACAAAGCTATGTTTTTTTCTTCTTCTTTTTTTTAATACATCATAATTTTGAAAAAAAAAAAATATATAATAATAATAACAGCAACATACTGTAACGTATTTATTTCTTTTATAAATTCTGTTGGCCAGATATTAAACTA
>SCHK01299063.1:6335-17610 GCA_004124795.1 Poropuntius huangchuchieni
ACACACGGAAAAAAACTTGCACAAGATGTAATGGAGATGTAATAAAGATGTAATAGTCCTGAAGTGATGACTTGTTTTTGTAGGCCAACCTGAAAGTTTGCAGTCACTCTGGTTCGCGCAACAAAAACCCAATAGATTTTTCATTGGATTATTATTAAAATAAGCTCTGTGACCGACAAACGTCTGTGATTCTTACATGTTTTGTTCTTCATTGACAAATTAACACGGCTTTTAAATATTTTGAATGCTAAATGTAGGCCATAATACAACTACACTACTGAGTGCCTACTCTTTCAGTTTATAATTTTACAAGAGTTACAATAGTTTTCATGAGCAAGATCATAAACAAAAAAGCGGCCTAGTGAGTAGATGAGTTTAACTGTTTATCATGATGCTTAATGTCGCCTACAACCTCTGTAGTCCCATTTAGACACTTGTTAGCAACCGCCTTATTCAAGAGAGGTAAAAATAAATCACAAAGAGGTATTACTGAGGTATTTTATGTCATAGAACAAGTGCAAAAAAAACCTTACGCTTGTCACCCACAGACCTAATTTCAAGCATTTAACCAAAAACCTATTGACTTCAAAATGGTAGAACCAGAGGTGCTAAAATGCTAACTTATTTGTAGCTTTTGGCCTACAAAAATACATCCACCCAAATTAATTAAATCCACGACCTGATTTCTCACAAAACCACATATGAATGCACACAAGGTTTTTCCAGACTGTCACAAATGGAGACTGTATTTTAAATTCTTAATGGCTTGGATAATGTGTTATTGGCCTCTAACTAAACTATAGCAGCAGTTTAGCTTGGTACAAAAAAAAAAAAGGAATTTAGATTCTGTGATATTAGTGTTTGTACAACATAGAAACGCAGTGCATCTAGTTTCAGTTACAGACACTAGCCTTGTTTGGCCCCATAGCCTCCTCCCCTTTAAATAGCCAGTCCCGCTATATCCCTCTACCCGACAGTCGCCTGATTCCCTTCTTCTATTCACTTGCAGGCCTCGGGACAGCTGAGAATTTGCTGCAGTTATAGCCTGTCCATTCAGTTGTGCTTGGGAAGGGGCTTTCCACCACTTGTGCACATACACACACACTTTCAAATCCCATGGGACTTGAGTTTAATGCTTCATGCCTCATGATCTTGCCAGCATTATCACAACTCTCTCAGTGTCTGGTTTCCCATATCTTACTAAAAATGACCTTTGACAGCACAAATACTCACAGACACAAACAAGATTACACAGTTTCAAAAAGGGTCCTTAAGCAAATGTTTTATTATAAAAATAAATCCACCTATAGTTATCACATTTCTCTGTCTTAGTTTGGCATCTCTGTGATATTTTCTTGTTGTCAATTAATATTTTTGCTGTTAGTGCCTCAAAACCCTGTTAAAGTGTTCAAATGTGCAGCAATAGGAGGCCATTTTGTCATAGGCAGCATATGAGACGTAAAAAAAATTTCACATCTCAATTTACCAGGATGTAGGGAACTTCCTCTCTTACTTAAAACTAGAATGTTTTGAACTGCAGAGGGGGATCGAATGGCAAGTACCTCACAGTCAAAAGGTGCCTTAAACTCTGAGAATGTAATGACATTATATGACAGAGCCTTTTAACATTTATAATCGGAAACTAAAGTTTGATATATATGTATAAAGCCGATTATCAAAAGATTATTAATAGTGTGCACTGTTCTGCTCTGTATATTCTGGTACAAATTAAAATTTCTGATTTAAAATGTAAGCCCAAGGCAAATAACAACAATATACTTACAAATAGACGAAATATAAAAATATAACAATAATCTTTACAAATAGCACCGTAACAAAAACAGTATGAATTATATTCAACAGTCTAATAATAAAGAAGCTTATGTATTAAATATAAAAGGTTATGTACTTTTATCATCTGTATTTGGCAATAATTAAAAAAGCAAAAAGTGCAAACCAGCTGATAAAAAGAATACATATTGGTGAGGTATATGATACCAATTTTACGATCCATCTGAATTATACACAGATCTGCAATACAGTATTAAGCAAAATTTGATTGAAACTCTTAGACATGTTGAAAACCGTAATACCAAACAAGTGACAAAACCCAGTGACTTGTAAACCACAAATGCTTGAGATTGAATAACTTTTCATAACCATCTGCAATTCAAACCATCTGCGTTCAATGACAGCCATGTGAGTAAGCCTTTGAACTGGGAATGACCAACCCAAAGTCATTTCTTGAGTCCTATGCCACAAGCGACCTTCTAAACATCAACCAAGCCCACAATCGAAAAGCCAAGCCTAAAAAAAAAATAAAAAAGCTCTTCCTTCGACTCCATCCTGTTTAAACGTGCCCCTGCCTTCATCAACACCCTGTCAAACATCCCATAGTCTGCAAGCTTGTAGTGATTCTGTCCTCAGTGCTTTCTGTGCCCTGTGAAAAGTCAGTGAGGTGAGAGACTCACAGCTTGGCACACTCGTCCCAGTGGTTTAAGTATTCGGTCGCGTGCTCGTCGTCATACGTGGTGAGACAGCGAGGGCACTGGAGTTCAGCGGCTCCTTGCGGTGCCGTGTTACTGATAGTCCTCTTTGAGCTTGTTTCTGGTGGACTGTTTCTTCGTGGTTCGGCAGTGTCCGTCTGTCGGTGGGGAACTTTTTTTAGGCCCATGTGAAGTCGCCGTGAGGATGAGGCATCTTGGACGCTCTGAGCGATGAAGAAACAATTTGTGTTATTAAAAGGCAATTGGATTTGGATTTTAAAGTCTCATGCTGGTCGGGTTGCAATGAAAAAAGTGGTGACCTAAAAATCGTAAATGCACTGGTTTTAAGTCAAAAATCGAATTTAATATTGCTAAATCCATTAAATTATACCCCCAAAACTACTTTTTATGGGTTAAATCATATAGAAATGCGGGTTGTCACTTCTTCCAGTGTGATTAAGAAAGGAAAAAAATTCCAGCATTTAATGAAAATCTATTTTGTAAGTATGTTATTGTGTCACACATCATCCATGCATTTTTCTTTCTTTTTTTTTTTTTTTTGACCCCATTATGTAATCAAAATGTTGTCATGACAGACTTCTCTTTGGTGATATTTTCCAGACTTCTCGAAATATTTAGTCCACTTAAACCCTGCCCATCCATGTTCGACCGCATGCTCAAATTCATTTTTCAATGCAACGCCTACATCTCAAAATCCAATAAACAGCTGTACCCACCCTATATATATATATATATTTTCCCTTTCTTTTTTTTTTGTTAATCCACTGCTCTCAGAGATGTACATCAAGAAACTGAAGAAAATATCTGTTGCTACTTCAGTTTCATTGTGACTTAAAACAATCCATAATCATTTAAAAATAATTGTGTATCTCTCTCTCTCTCTATACATATATATATATTTAATATTAAAAATATATATTTTTTAGATACTTTTTCATATATCCTGCTGGTTGAGTTATTTTGTAGTAGCATTACAACAAAAAAAGTATTTTTTTAATTATTAAAAAATGTATATAATATAGAGGTGTTTTTTTCAAGTATCTTGAATTTGTAAATATCAGTAAGTTTTTGGGAAGTTACACCACGTGGCATTTTACAACGTAAACTAACCTTGCCTTGCCATTAAAAAGGTATAATTATCTTTTCAAGAATTTAATTATTTTAATGAGGCTTTTTTTTTTTAATGACACTTGCCTGTGTGCGTATTTGCAGTTGAAGTCGCTCAACTTCATCTTGAAGGTCCAGGATTTTACCCTGAGCCCTTTCTCGGTCTGCCCTCTCCGATTTGAAGTCCTCAATATAGGCCAAAACCTACAGGAGAACAAGGAAGGCTTTTGGTTTACGGGCAGCACGCCACACAAAACTACTTCTCACCTTTGTTCTAACAAAAATACATGACTTCCTGTTTAACAGGAATTCAGAATAATAATAATAAAGACCTGCTGATCAAGCATCTGAATCCGCTCCTGATCTCTTCTTTTACTGTCATCCCGCTCTCTACTGAGTCTCTCACACTCCATCATCTTGTCCTGCAGGAGGCCGTTGAGCCGCGCAATCTCTTGCTGGAACAAAGCCACGTTGCCCGCGGCCGGAGTTTGGGTCAGGGTCGTACCTGCGGATGCCAGACCGTTTGACTCTTTCAACTTCTGACACAAACCCCTCACGTACTCCTCTCTACTGGAGTCGTACTTCTGCCACTTTGAGTTTAAACTTTCCACCTGAGATGGAACAAAGGCACGTATTTATGATGTGAACAGAAAAAAAATGACATGACATTTTCCAAGAATATTTCACATTGTTGCATCTTTCCATAAAAGGTACTAAGTGACATTTTCTGCAAATGAAACGGGTAAAACAAATGTCAGGGGGTGATGATCAAATAACAGTTCCATCATGTGAGCCTTACATATGCAACTCTCTTTTTAAGCTGGTCGTTCTCCTCTTCTAACTTGCTGATGATGACATTTAGATGGGGAACTTCAGGGGAATCTTTTGTCTGATGAAGATACAAAAATCAAGGTCAAATATAGTTATTAAATAAAGTGTTCTAAAGGTGGTCCAGATAATGCAGATAGTTTCTCCAACACACCTCATTTGCTTGTGATCTCTGATCCGTCATGGCTGTCTTGCTTTTCTCTTTCTCCAGCCGTCCCAAAAGCTCCTGGCACACCTGCACGGTGGCCCCCAGCTGTGCCCTCAACTGCTCGGCTTCTTCAGCAAGAGAGTTGCAAAGGACGGCCCTGGTGGCCTGTGTCCGATCGCTTTCGGCCAAGGTGGAGCGCAGTCTGTGGATCTCCCTTTCTTTCTCCTGTTCGGGCCTTTCCCTGATGGTCTCCAGCTCTTGATCCTTCTCCTTCAACTTTTCTTGCAACCTCTGGATCTCCTGGAACAAGCAAACAGTCAGAAGACTTGCTCATGCCCATTTCCTGACAGGTGAACGTGAACAAGAAATTCACTTGTCTCACCACAACTAATGCATATACTGTGAAGTGTTCATGTGTTACAGAACAAATGTATACTCTGAAAATTACCACTGTAAATGAGTTTGTTCTTCTTAGTTAATCAGGCTGGTCTGTTTTAGAAGGGTTTTGAACACTTTTCAAATGGTGAGACTGGCATCAGTTAGGACCACTAAATCATTGTAGGCTTGATAAAGCTCTTTTATTAGTATTATACTTATCATATCTTGTTTAAGAAATGCAGGTGTTTTACAAAGAAGGTTTACTTTATGCTTTAGCTGGTAAGTTTTACAGAGAAAAAAAATCAACTTGACATCTTGTTGATGATTGCTTAGGTAGGAGAGGCAGGAAGACAAATGAAAAATGTGTTTTAACTTACTGTTTTACTGTTTTCCAGTCTCTGGGCGGCGTCCTCCTCTGACTCCTTGAGTTTTTGCTTTAATTTGCAAATTTCCTTACATAAACTCTCGATGAGAGATTTCGACGGCCCTACAATATAGGGCTCATCTCCCTCTATGACCACCGTTTTCTCATACTTCCCCAGTCTTGCCTTCAAATCGGCAATAATTCCGTCTTTGGAGGTGACCAATTGATTTAAACGCGCAATTTCTTGTTGTGTTTCGTGGTAAAATGTGTTGAGTGTAGAGCAGCTGCGCAATTTCGCCCTCAGCGCGTCGTTCTCCCGCTTTATCTCATCCATGCTGAACAATCCGCTCGCGCGTTAAAACCAGTACATAAAGTTCGATTTTCCCATAGATTGCACAGGTTTGAGTGTCATAGGCTTACTACATGCGTCTGCTGTAGACCAAAGGCAGAAAGCTTCAGCCTGTGAGAGCCTCACTCAATTTCGAAATTATCTTATGAAGAGGGGATTTCCTTGCGGGGACTTCCCCATCTCAAATTGGGTATATTTTTCTCGTACTTCACATTAAACGTCGAAAAATAGTTCGGTAATAGCCCCTCTTTTGGCATCAGAAGAGTTAATGGTCGAGTCGTGTGTGGTTTAATTGAGATTTTACACATTTTTGAGACAGTTGCCGCTCTCCTCGGTGTGATATCAGGTTTAGGCAGATCATAGTTCAGTTTGACGCCGCCTGGTGCGTGTGCACGAACACTGCGCTCAACCTACGCGTCCAGTGACGCGACGCGACGCGGTGAACTAGAGTAGACTGTTTCCTTCATTATAATAGAGACGTTCTAGTTTGTCGCGTCGCTCACGGACATTGTAAAAACACAGTGTAATGGGACTTTTAACACATAAAGTCCCTTGTAGAGCGCGTTTAACTTGGCTCACTGGGACAGGTGCCATAGACATGTTAGGAAGCTAAAGCATGAATCTAATGAAAGTATGGGAAAGTATAAGGTTTTTTTTTTTTTTAAAGGGATAGTATACCTAAACATGAATAATAATTGATTCACCCTCATGTCTTTCCAAACTTGGCCTTTTTCCTTCTGTATAACACAAAAGAAGATATTTGGAAGAATGTGTTGGTTACCAAACAGTTTCAGTTCCCTTTGACTTCTATTGTATTTTTTGTTCATATACAGTGAAAGTAAGTGGAACTGAAACAGCTTGGTTACCAACATTCTACAAAATATCTTCTTTGTTACATTATTCCAAACTCATACCAGTTTGGAATGGGAGTAAATGACGAATCTTTGTTTTTGTGTTGACTGTCCCTTTAATTAGCCTGCAATTTAGAAACATTACTTGGCCTACAGTGTAAAAAAAAAAAAAAAAAAACCCACACAGATTATGCTGCAGATTTTTAATGTTGCTTTCTTACCCCAAAACAATTTGATGATGATGTAGAGCGAAATGAGTGCTGATATTCAAGATTCATATTGAGAACATACAAAATGAGTATTGTTTAATTTTATTGTACCATATAATATATTGGCAGCTGAACAGCTAACCATAAACTCTGAGGAAAATAGCATCTGACCAGTTTATATTGTCTTTTTAAACTGAGGAATCTGCCGAATTCTTACACATAATATATTGCAGTCTCTAAAAAACCCATTATTTAAAGTTTTTACCCCTTCTTGTCATAATGGATAATGCCTGCCATTATCTTGGATCACACTGTGTCAATTGTCTAGACAATGAAAGCCAATGGTGCTTACTCTGTTATCTGAAGACTGAACCATAAAACAGTCATTTTAATTATACAGTAATTAACAAACTTACAATGTCTAAACCCCCATTCTTAGCGTTAGGAATCTTTATCCCTCTGCCAAAAGCAGCACACATGAAAGTGCAGAAAGTCCCGCTCAGCATGTAATGTTTGTGTGAGTTCATGATGTTCTGCCTAGGGAAACCCCACCACTGTTCTTTAAAGTTTGCCACCATCTTGTGGTATCAAAACAGCAATGACATGCATTTGACAGACATGATATATTACTTGTAAATAAGTCAATCACACACACACACACACACACATAATTGTTGCAATTTTCCTTACTGCTGAAAGTGCTCTTTTGTAGCTTGATGTTGCACAACAGCCATTTCAGCTCTCTAAACACATTTGTATTGTTTAGGCATGTTTGTGCAAAGGTATGAACTAAATCTGTAAAATTATAGGCAATGAAGTTGGTAATTACTCTTGGATTGCATTAGGGCAACCCTTTCATTTTAGGAATGTATGGTGCTTTCATATGCAACTTTTTAGCATTAAGAATTCCTGGGAAATACAGGACTCATGCAATTCTTGACTTTTTCTTTATTTTCTTTATTTGAAAATGGTTAATACCAACAGTATAAATAAATGGCTACAAAATCTATACAAAAATACTGCACACAACTTCAGCTCCAGAGATATCCAATGATAAAAAGTAAATATTAAAAAAGTAAAAATATCAAACTATGCCTACAATATGTTTAATTTTAAATTAAAAACAGACTGAGGTACCTTAAAAAACAGTATTATTAACATTTATTGAATGTTTTATATTAATATTATACAAATTTCCTTACATACCCTCCTTTAATTATTTTCCCTAATAGAACATTCCCATTTTAATATATTCCTGGGATTTCCACTTGCAGATATCAGAGCATCGAGTTATAATGTCTTAAACTGCTGCTAGGGCTCAGTGACATCAGGCATTAGGATGCCATTGAAAGGGTCAGTTGCCCCATCATCACCGATATCCTGAGGAAAGTCTTCCTCGCTGTCACATTCTTGGCTGTCAGCCCCTGGCTGGCACTCAGTTGAGCGACTTTCGCTGTCCACTGCGCTGTTTTTGGACTCTGTGCTTTCACTGCTACTGCTGCTGCTGCTGCTGCTATTGCTGGTACTGTATTCAGTACCGTCAACAATATAACTGTTTTCAGTGCTTTCACTCGTGTCGGCACCCATATCCTCTTCCTTTGTGTTTAGGACAACCATTTCCTGGCTTTCACTTGATTCACTGCTTTCACTTTTTTTTGATACGTCACTAGTGGATTTGATGTCATTCTCTTCTGGCTGGCTGGTCGCTTGCTCAATGGCATTGTTGTTCTTATGGACCCATTTGAGGGTGTAGATCCAGCCCTGTATGAATGCATTACGATGGGCATTATTCCTATGTAACCACACATGTTGTATGATGCATGAAATTGGATGTTCCTTACCCTACGAACGTTCTCTTTACTGCTTTGAGTGTTATCAGATGTCAGGGTAGTCTCGCTTTTTCCAATCTAGATAAGCACAGATGACAGAACGTGGGAGTGGGTATAAACAGGAAATCAATTTCTCTGCAATCAATATGCTTTGGAGCATGAGTTTTAGGTTGTGTTAAGGAAAAGTAACTTACCAGACTTTCCACAGAATGGCTTTCACTAGAGATCTGGAAACAATGTATAAACAAACATGGTAAGACATTTGCAGTCATGGCGATCTGTTTAGTGATTTTTCTAAATTTGTGAAAAGTAATTATTAGTTATACCGATTCATTTGAGTCTGATTCGGTTGATTCTGAGCTCTGTCAAGAAAACAGAGAAAGTGAAGTGAGCCTATTTTCTTAACAGGAATATATTTCAATATTTTCTCTTTAGGTTTGTTGACATAATATTCTTTGCACTTACATTGCTGTCGGAGACAGTTTCCTTAGACTTCTGCAAATAATAAAAAAAAAATAATAGATGTAAGTATTTGTACATTACTCTATTAAAAATACTTAATACTGTACAATTTTTTTTTTCTGGTAGAAATATGACATGGATTTGCATATATATTTGAGATAAGAACATGAAAAGGTTTTCCTCACTATAAAAATGTCCAGCTATTTCAACTTATATCAAAAAAAGTTCAGTTGCTGTCTTAAATTTTTAATTTTAAACAAATTGGCTATGCAGTTCCTTTCAACTTGCAATGTGCAAATCCTTAAAAAAATAAATTGGTTAAATTATTTTGTTGAGTTAAAGCAATAAAAAAAAATATTTTACCACGACTTACTGATCACTTTTTTTTTTTTTAACAGGAAAACAGTTTTTGTATAAACAATGAAAACATACAGTTGTCCCTCCTTCTAGATGCACAATTAAGTTTATTTTTGTATATATATGATGTGGAATTTGACTGAAAGCGCACCTCATCTGAAAGTTCTGAGGTATTACTCTGGTCGGATGATTCAGATATCGAAGAGCTTTCCGACTGTGGAATATAAAAGATTATAAGAACAGCATTACCTAAAACATTTTTTAAAAGTTACCACAGAGCATCACTTACAGAGTTGGATGCATGTTGAATCATCTCCATAGCCATTTTATGCAAGATCTGTGTGATAGTTCAAGAAAAATAGCATTGTCACTCTTTGAAATGTATGGAAAGACAGCATTGAAAGTTTATTCACTGCAGTACTCACTGGATTAGCATAGGCTGCTCCCAGCAGACAGAGAATCAATATGGCAGGTTTCATTCTGAAATATAAAATATGAAGAATAAAATTCCATATATAATTTATTATGTTTTAACATTAAACATTTCTGCTTAAAAATAATGCATTGGGTAGGTATAAAAACCTTACCTTTCTTTTCTCTTAGTCCGAATGCAAACTCCAAGAGAGCAGAAGAGATCGAGTAAATGAACGAGAGTACTGTACAGAGAGTGTTTATAGCTAAAGCTAAAGACTGAATTTAATGGTATGTCTAGAGGAAGCGGTATTTAACAGGCTGACTCTTCATTAAGGTAACAGCATCACTTCCTGCTCGCCAACACTCAGATTACTGTGGGCGCACATTAACTGGAGCTGGAATATACAAGAAAATGAGAGTGGCACAGTAAGAATGTTTACATAATGCAATGACACACACTACAGTGTGCGCTCACCCAAACTTCCTCTCCTGTACGTGTCTATTTTAAGATGCTAAACTATAGGGTGTGTGGCCTCTAAATACTAAGTAAGAGTACTGTCTGATCCCACACTGGGACAGGAAGTCCATAATGAGAACATTCCAACACAGAGCATTTTTTTTCTTTTTCATAGACGATCATGTATATATCTACTTAAATTCTAAATTCTATATAGTGGAAAACAACAAATAGCTTTTTTATTTTCTGATAGCTTGCTTATATAAATATTCCTATATTAACTTGTGCCCCAAAGTGTTTTTTTTTTTTTTTTTTTTTTAAATGTCACCACTTCCTGGAGCTCCATATTTGGAATGCTACTTTTTTGTGTGTGTGTGTCTGTGTGTGTGTTGGTGAAGAGTGGAATATTTCCATTTTACAAAAATTCCTCACAATCCTCATAATCATTGCAGTGTACCCGAAAACCCACATATAGCAGCACACCGCGATGTTTACTGATAATGGCTTAGAGGAAATGTAAAACAATGCATAGTGGTTCACTAATGAATATTCAGCTCTCGCAATTTGAGTGGAATTTGCTTGCAGTTATAATTAGATTTCCTGATAAAAGGTGGATATGGAAAGGGTAGCTGTGAGAAAGATGAGAGAGAAAGGGTCTAATATTCAAGAGCTCAAAATAAAGAATTAGAGAGAAATAATAATATAATAATAATTATTGTTATTATTTTATTATTATGAGATCTAAAATTCAAGCGCTCAAAATAAAGGAACAGATAGAAGTAGTAGTAGTAGTTGTAGTAATATTAGTAGTCAATGTTGATATTATTAATGTAAAAACTTAAGAAAATGCCAGGGTGTTTTCTAGAGAACATTGTGGTTTTACAATCTTTTAAATGTTTATTTTACTATATTTTAAATGTTAATAGATGTTTATTTTTCACATATAAAATAAAAATTCTAATTGTAATATAAATAACAAATACATATATAGCCTATATATAATGTATGTATGTAT
>SCHK01299128.1:0-10262 GCA_004124795.1 Poropuntius huangchuchieni
TGCCATTTTGAAAGAATTTTACAGCATGAAAAGAAGACAGGAAGAGAAAAGCACAAAAAGAGTGAGCATCTCAATTAAAAAAAAATCGGACTTTTTTGTCTTGTTCCCGTGATCAAATAGCTTCTTTGTTTTTTTGTATTCCTGGTGTCTACAGTGAGCTTAGACATATCTCTGGTAAATCCTGACTTGAGCCTGATTAATACCCCAGCTGTGAATGAATCAGGGTGGAGTGAAAAATGATTACTGGGTCGAACAGGAGGAGCAGCCCGGTGAAATTAAATTAACTCAAACATGTCAGGCGCACAGAGACTGATTATTGTCCTCAACCCTCTCACAAATCTCTCATTTGCCTCTGTTTGCTGCAAACAGAAAAATGGACAATGGGGTGAGATTCCAATTTAATCCTCATCTCTCTGGAAGAGTGTACAGACCCTGGTATTGTTGAGATAAATCATAAATCCATCATTTATTACTGAATATAATGCAGCTGCACCCTTAATGAGGTTAAGCTAATCAAAAGCAATGCATAATAATTATCAATACAAACCGAAACAATGGTATAATTTTGAAATTAGTTTGATGAATACACTTTTGAAGTACTTATATTGCGATGTTTTAATATACAGTATAGTGTTTTCATGTATAACTCTGATAACATATTTTATATGACAATACCTGCTTTGTTTATAAATGTAATCTTGTCTGGCCATTTTAATAAAATTCATATATTAAGGGTTAAAGGAACACATTTTGGATTTGAGTTTGGAGCCTTACTGATGGCCCTGTGGAGATATTTGGGTTAGGAAGAAAACATATTGGGAAACACTATGCAAACCTTTGAAAAGACACTGCAACGTGAAGTATAACTCTGATTCATGAATACTTGTCTCAAGAGACAGTGCACGATATTGTTTAGAACTACTGAGTATGAATCAATCACTTGTTTATGTTGTGTTTATTGATGTGGGTCTTTAGTGTCAGTCTGTACTGTGTGTTGCAGTGGCAATGTTGCGGCTGCACTATTCTTCAAGAACTCTCTGATCTTTACCTCCTAATTACCATCCTGATTTCCCTAGAGGAGTCTTGGCTGAAGTGCCTAAATGCTCTTGATAAACACAGGTTTGCTTCTTTAATTAATGTACAGATTTTTGCAACACACAATAGGCATTAATGCAGCTGTTATAGTGGTTCTTTCGATCATCTCACAGGGCTTTTCTGACGTCTGTGTTAATATATGCTTATAAGTATCTTACAAGTGCAATTTAGAGAAAATTCTGCCTCGTCTTGTATGTTTAGTCAGCTCATTTTAGTTGCTTCAGAGTTAACCTTTAGTCTATACAGTGCAGTCTGGGATTTTTTTTTTTTTTTTGTTCCTCAGGATTTTGTTAATGATTTTAAAGAATGAGAAGATGTCATGCAATCTGTACATCTTGGAATTTTGTTAATTTTTAAAATTTAGATTAATTTGCACCATGATACTGTAAAATTTGAGTAAAAATCCTTCCTTTCAAATGTGCATATTTTTGGTGTGTACTGTTATATGTTTAGACTAATTGTGTTCTAAGCATTTAAAATTTGGTTTAAATATTGAGGACATAATATACACTTCAATTGCTATATATATATATATATATATATATATTTTTTTTTTTTTTTTTTTTTTTTTTTTTTTTTTTTTTTTTATTTTTTTTTTTTTTTTTTTCATTATAATGATTGTAAGTATTACTACTTTTTGCTTTCCAATAATAATAATAATAAAATATTTACTGTATTTAAGAATAATATACAACATTTATAGTGTGTTGCAATTGATAGCATCTTTGTATGTCCCTGAAGGGATGTTTTGACAATTTTGGCTCACTTTAGGGCACATTTTTATACTCCAGAGCAAACACACCCACACACACACATACACACACACACACACACACACACAGGTTTTGTAAATTCAGGAACTTTATAAGTATCCTAACAGGATGTCTCTAAAATAAACTATTGGACATTGTGGATTGAATCTCAGTCTGTTTCTGTATCCCGTGTCTGTTTTGGAACTGGATCAAAAGCTTTGTTCAGTCAGGTTGATATTGAATGTCTTGGCTGATGCTTTAGAGACATTAGTGCTTGCTTTGCTTGAATTACTTGTTTCCTGCTGACCTAATGGAGTATTAACAGGATAGCCAGGGCTTATTAGACACAGTTTGTGCTCCAAACATCAGTGTCGTGAACAAAAGGCGGTGGTGACAGCACTGGAGAGAAATGTGTTGCTTAAGGATGGCTGTTAGAGTGTTAACTGCATTCTAATGCCAATGAAGCAAAACAAAGAAATGGATTACAGCTAAACATACAAGGTACCAAGCAAATCTGTTTTTTTTTTTTTTAGTACAGTATAAACTCATTATAGTATTTGTATGAAAAGGGTCTGCAGAGCCTAATGGCGTGACATTATTTAAAAATGTTGTCAGGAGATGTCGTAGAGGTCACACATGTTTTGAATATCTAAGGATAATGGTGCGGTCTCCTCATTCTCTGGTCCTTCACAAACAATTATACGAAAGCAATTATCCAGCATGCCTCAGTGAAGCGTACCACACTGTGATTTAGCTGCAGATTGGGAGCTCTGCTGCTATCATCATTTTGTTCCGTTCTAAAAATTTCACTCTCTGTATTTTTACAACTAACTACACAGGCGAAGCACCCCGTAGTTGAAGCCTGACTTCAAATATTCAGTTTTGTGATAAGTCCTTTTTCAACAGAGCAGCCGATTCTTGAGCTTACTTCCTCCATTATACTGTGCTCATCGATTATGTGTTTATTTTTCACAGCGAACAGACTAGGGTAGAAAGTAGACTGTGGAGGAATGATTCTTTACGGTTATGGTCTTCCAACAAACATCCATCAAAGTGGTTGCTCCCTGCGCAGGAGAGATTTTATATATTCATCTTCATCACCTCAGGACTTGAGCTCTTTTTTAATAGTTTACAGTGCATATCTTGAAGCAAGGATAGGCAAAACAGTACAGGGAATCCAAAGAACAGGATGAGCTTCACCTGTATCTTGTTACATATATCATGTTGTGTATGCATGCATATTATATATATATATAGAGAGAGAGAGAGAGAGAGAGAGAGAGAATAAGATTATATTTAAATATATTGTAATAAAATTTCACAATATTGCTGTATAGAAGCTTATTTCTACCATGGAATAAAATATATAAATAAAAAGGTAAATAACTTTTTATTTCACATTATGCCTTCTTTCTTACTTTATTTATTCATTTATGTATGTGTGTATGTTTGTTTGTTTCAGCAAATTGTGCTATACAGTATAAACTCAGAAGTGTGGGAAAAAAATAAAATCGGAATTCAGAGATAAAAAAGGGCATTTATTTATTTATTTTTTGTTTGCCTGTCCATCCATCCATTCCATGGCAGAAATGAGCTTCTATAATTTTTACTGTCTTATCAAATAAATGATAAGTAGCGTATGGTAGCGTACAGTATATAAACTGTCAATCTGTCAATCAAAATTACCATTAAAACACTGCAATTTTTTTTTATGTCAAATATTTTTAATGAATTCAAAAGTTCAACTTTTGGCTCCTTTGAAGAAATAAAGTCCCACAGGTTTGAACTGTCAGGAGTATAAGTAGATGATGACAGAATTTTCATTTTTGGGTGAGCTATTTCCGAAACTCAGATCCTTATCAGCTGTTCTGTTGAAAGAGGACTTATCACAAAAATGAATATCTGAAGTAAGGATTCAACTGTAGGTTTATGCTGCTGCGTAGTTGCTTATAGAAATACAAAGAGAAGAAACATCTTTTTGAAGTTTTCCATGTGAAATGTATGCATTTATGTATATATAATGTATATATGTATTTTCTTATTAACTCACACGTATCTATAAGGAAGTATACATGTTTTAACATATCAAAAGGTCATTATAGTTTATTTAGCATCAAGTAAAACTAGTATCAACTAAAAAAAAAACACAATGTACACTCATTAGGAAATGTTGTTTTCCCCAAAGAAAGTAACCAAAGTACTAAATAAATTATTCACCTAGTACATGACATATTGGCAAATATATATCTACAAGTACAGTTTAACATCATTAAATGATTCTGCATGTTTATGCTTGATGTGTTGAAATTTAAACAAATAGACAAACAGGCCATATGTTTGTTGCTTGTTGTGTGCTGCACTTGTCTGATCATCCATGCCTTTAAACTTAAGTGCAGTAAACAGCTGTTCAATACGTTGAAGGCAACACATCCTCACTAGAAAAAAAAATGAGACTGCTCAAGAGACAGTGGTGTGATATTCAGAGAAAATCTGAGAGTATTGGGTTTCTATCTCAAGTCTTGTGAAAAAGAGATGTGCGCAATTGTATTGAATGTGCATTTGTAGTCTAATATATATATATATATATATATATATATATATATATATATATATATGAGATGTGAGAATGACTAGGTAATGTTGAGCAAGAAACCTTGAGAAACCACTGCTATATTTGCCCCATTTGCTGTTTTATGTCCACTCGTGGTGCTGAAGAAGAAATCCAAATCTGTAGTGGAATGCTGTGTTAAAAATCCTGCCAAAATCGGCCGCGTGCAGCTGCGGAAGCCAAGAGCAGTTTGGCATCTCTCACCTGACACTAAAGTGAGACGCAGAGTGTTCTCTAGTAGAAAACCGTCAGACAACGCTTGCCTGTTCAGCTGTCACCTCGGCACTCCTGAGCTGGGCTTACTGACAAAAAGAGACAGACACACAACAGAGACAAAGAGACAGAACACAAGAAAGAGCGAGAGGGAGAAAGACACGAGGGGAAAAACAGAGACAGACTCCCTGTGGACTCAGGTAATAGGCTGTCTCTCCAAATGACCATCAGAGTTCACTTCACATTGCGATGATTGCAGGTGAAGGATCGGCAAAGGGAGAGCGAGTGAAAGATGGAGCTCTTATTCAGATTGAAATGTCACTCGGGAAAGGACATATGCTAATTCAGATGTTCTGTGCATTTAGTAAGTGCTATTTAAAACAGCTTCACACTGTGCTTTGTGTTGTCAAGTTCAAACATAACTATGCAGTCACAACAAAGAAGAAAAAATAAGAGTCTCAGAGGAAAAGCTGATCGCTCGGAGTTTGCTTTGTCACAACTCAGGATGTATAATGGAGTTCTCATGTTACATTGGAGTATCAACTTCTCAGATGCTTCTTGTAAAATGACATGGGGAGAAATAGAAACAGACACAAATGAGACCAATTTTGACACTAATATAATTTATTTTTTATTTTTAGCTCATGTTAAGCCTGCCGTTTGGTTAAAGACTTTAAGTTTTCTTGACACGTGAAATGTAGTTTTTTGTTTATTGGAGAAACATCAGAGAAAGCAGATGTCTCCCTTTGTTCTTCATTTAATTTTACTGACTTGGAGAAACAATTGAGATGTTAAAGAATTGATATTTGTGATTTTTCGTTCTTGTGGGATTACGCTTACTCTTGTGGTTTCTGGAGTGTTAAAATCATTATTAGCATCCCTGACACAAATTAGAAAAGGTCATCAGTCATCTATGCTCCATGCTGATATTTACGACTTTTTGACTTTTCATGTCTATTATAATCTGGCTAAAAGTAACTGATTTTCCATCTTCAGACACTGTTTTTAAATAATGCCACAATTGAAACCCTGCAGTTATCCAAAAGATTTTATTCCAGAACAAAATTGTTGGTACGCCCTTTTATATTAATCTTTAGGGTCAATGACATGACACCTTTTTGTCTGGATAAAGTAATTAATTTATCATTTATCTGATATACTAATGTTTTCATTTCTGAATTGAAATTCTGATTTATTTTTTTTAATAATGACTAATATGTGTTTTCACAAAATAAGGATTAATGTGTAACTACATAACATCACATTTTTAGAGCAATTAAATTAAAAACGATATTGACATTGAATATTTCACATTGAATATTTCACATTTTCAGTTTATCTGCAGTACTTTCTTGTGACTTTGAATAACTGAAATGACAAATCTGAATGGGTTTCCAATCCTTTTCAAATGTCTTTAAATGTATAACTAACTCTTTTTGCTGTTTGACTTAACTGTACCAGACATTTTATACTGAGGTCTGTTCATTTTAGTTAGGATAATTCACGCTGTGCTGTCTGTCTGTCTAACTGCAGAGAGAGTCCTTGACACTCGGTCAGCAGGTAGAGTGATGTTTAATATGCACTGTTCCATGTTAGTGATCTAATGTGAGTTAGGGACTGTCTGAAGACATATGCCATCTTGCATCACATCTCTACATGTGCACACGTCCACACATAGCTCATCCGCCTCAGAAAGCGCTGTGTGACAGTGGAGCTCACGGTATGATAAAATGAGACTGACACAGCTTAAATACTCCAATGATCCTCATTTCCCAAAAGAAAAGAAGACCCTGGTGCCCCCTGCTAGTCTGCAGGTGTGTGAATCACATGGAATGATTGTGAATTTTAAATTCTGGATTAAAGCTCCCGAGAGAGACAGTCAGAAGGGAGAACCACAGGCAGGGGCTGGCTAATTTTTAATTTTGACAAGCACAAGCTTCACACACTCATCGCTGAGGGTTTTCTCTGTCTCTCTAACTCAGTTCAAGAGTCACAAAGCTTGCTTTGACAACTAGCATTCACAGAACTTTCAGTAAAACAGAAAGGTTGAAAGTTGAAATTAATAAAGTTTAAATAAAATTATATTGTTGGGAGAAAGTCAGATATGTCAATTCCGTGTCATGTGCATCAGGTTTTAAAGAGACAGCACTGCTTTTAAAATGAAACCTGCTGCATACTGTGTCATTGATGTAAATCAAAGAACAAAAGAAAAAGAGAAATCACTCACTGTTATTTGCTGATTAATTTTGTAGCTTGAATAAAAATTAATCTATATTCTAATGCATTTAATAAAGACATCAGTTTCAGTATTGGCTACTTAGTAAAAAGATGGCATTAAACATGTATTTAAAATGTTGTTTCTACATTAATTTGGAGATTCAATATGAAATTATGACAATGTAAATACATTATATAAATATATAATTAATTGTGATTAATTACAGAAAAATGTTTGATTAATTTGTTTTTGTTTTTTTTATAATTTGACTGCACTAATTAAAACAAATGACATAAGTTTGAATAAAAACTAAATTAAGGTATATTTTAGTTTACCAAAATTACAGTACACTTTGGGCAAATTTCAAAGACTAGAGAAGTCATTATGAAATTGCATAAAAAGATGCTAGCTTGTTCATTTAATACATTTAAACTACAACATTTTTATGTAATTCCAATTAACATTTAAGTAACATTTAACAATTAAGTATGTGAATACATTACATCCACTTCACACTTAAGTATATTCTTTTGAAGTATATTTCAAGTAATCCTTTTTATGTATAAAATGTAGTTATTTTTCACACAGGATGTTTTATGACTTTTAAAACAGCATATAACGACACTACTTGTATTATTTCTACAGTGTGCAGCATGTATTGTGCACAGTTGCATATTTTCTGCATGGAATACTATATAGGTGGGTCCTATTTCACATACTTTTGCGCTATTGTATACCATTTGCACTATTGTACAGTAATAGCAGAAGCATAGTACCTGGATGATGTATTTCTTTAATTGGGGGGGGGGCGGGTGGGGGGGTTGTGTGGCTGATCATGCTAAAGCTACCAGCAAAACACGAGGTCCATTTGAAACATCTTTCCTCAAATGGAAAAAGGCAACTACTTTTGTGTAGTAAAAAATTAAGTTTTCCATTTGGTATGACACTATCCTTTTAAATTTATAAACTCTAAGTACATAGTGTCTAACCCACAATACAAAGCACTCTACTTGACCTTCCATTTTCAATGTGAGAAATGAACTGTAAGCTGTGAATATTGTTTTTGGCTCATTATTTTATCAGATAGCATTTTTAAATTGGATTAAAATGCAAAAAAAATTATTTTCATTGTATAATATGAACTGTTTTACTATTTTTCAGAAAGAGGTTAAAGGTCAGAGGTNAAATTATTTTATCAGACAGCATTTTTAAATTGGATTAAAATGCAAAAAAAAAAAAAATTATTGTATAATATGAGCTGTTTTACTATTTTTCAGAAAGAGGTTAAAGGTCAGAGGTCATACAGTGAGTATGTACAATTATAAACATGATTTTAATATCCTGATTTTGTTTGTTGTTGTTTTTTTTAGGTGAGGACTTTTATGAGCCATCTCCTTACGAACCCATGACGCCTCACCGACATTCAGATGCATTTCGCCTGGCGTCGATCATCTCAGGTAAACATAATTTTCATTATATCTATTTTTGTATTATGTATACATTTTTGCAATGCACTGCACTGTTTGTTGTTGATATTCGTTTCTTTTTCATTGCCCTCTCTTATATGAAACCCAGAAAATCCAGCACTAAATGAATTATTATTATGTTCCAAGACCAGTAAAATAAGTTTTTTTCCCCCTATTTTTTTCTTTTAGCTCATTCCAAACTATGTACAAGGTCAAATTAAGATAAATTAGTCTTTTTCCTTTCTAGGAAAAAAGAAACAGGAGCAAGTGATTATTCCAGTAAAATAAAAACCACTCTCGGCATTTGTCACCTTGGCATGAGTTAAGTTTAAAATTCCCTGACAGCATACATTATAGACAGTAGAGGACAGAAATATTGCCTCCAATCCATTATCACAGCCTCACAAAGCCTGGAACAACCAGAATAACTCATTTTTATTCAGATTTGGAAGAAAAAAAAATGAATGACAAATCTCATGTGCACTACAGAAAACAGTGGATTCAACAGGGTTGTCAGATCAATCTTCTTGCCAATTTGTTGCATAATACCATTTTTGTGTCTTGAAAGGCCTGCTGTGAGTAGCAGCTGAGGTTTAGAGTTAGCATATTTTCCATCTTTCTTTATACAAAATAAAAACATTGCAGCTGGGAAATGTGGACACACAAACAGCCTCCATTAGCTGCTGGTGTAAACATTAGGTGATCGTGTAATTCCACTAAGAGGTGAGTTAAGTAGCATTTAATGTCTTTGTTGCATACTTGTATGTGTTGTTATAGTTATCACATCTTCAGTTGATTAAATATGACAACATAAAAGGAGAAAATGAGTTTTGGATAAATTGGAGACTGATTTAAAGGGATAGTTCACCCAAAAGTGAACATTCTATTACCATTTACTCACCGTCACGCTTTTCCAAAACATTTTTGGATTAACTATTTCTTCATATCAATTCAAGACAGTGATCCAAAGGCTTTGGTTTTTCTGTAATGAAACCTTAAAAATCCTTTCAGAAAAAAGGAGGCCTGAGATACGTCTCATTGCGTTTCGCTCACAGCCCTCACAGATTGAGATGGCACCTTTTGATTTGATGTGACAGCCCAAGTCATTATTCCAGACCGGCTGTGTCTGTTCGTTTACTACAGAGGGTGAGAGGAACAAGTGGACCGCAGCACTAACACTGACATATTGAGGGTAAAGCTGGCGGACCCGCTCAGCCCGTATCCGCTCCCTGGCGGGAATCTCTCCCAATCTGGAAGTGGAACAGCCCTGTGTGCCATATTTAGGATCAGGCAACATTAATTGTGATCCCTTTGTGGTCCGGCTGCTGCGATACAAAGCCTTGGATTCATATAACACTTGGAGTGCTACTGATGTTTCTCTATAGTTAGAAAGTAGATAGTATTGGCAAAGAAAAGACCTTATAACACACATGGGGGAATTCAATAAGAATTAACTGTGCATTGCACATTGGTTTGTTATAAAACACATTTTGAGATATGAAGTCAAATTACAAGAAACAGTCACAATTGGGCACAATTTAACGATCTAAGCGCATGGTCTGAAGCGCGTAGCGCAGGTGCATTTAGGGCATGTCTGAATCCACTTTTGCTAGTTTAACAATGGAAAAAATGGTCGGCTCGCCAGGCACATGCACTGTAAAAAATAAGTGTAATTTTAACTGTAAAATTTTGTACAAAACTGTTAACCTATTAACAGTTTTTTACAAAATTTTACAGTTAAAATAAGTGTAATTTTAACTGTAAAATTTTGTAAAAAACTGTTAATAGGTTAACAGTAAGTTCCCGGACTATATACAGGGAAAAATTCTATAAAAGCCATTGTAACCAGACATTTAATGTAATTGTACAGTAAACTGATATTCCCAGAATTCCCTGCTTGACACTCCACA
>SCHK01299148.1:0-15088 GCA_004124795.1 Poropuntius huangchuchieni
TGTTTATATATTAAATATATTTATTTATAATATAAATTATGAATATAATGTATTATAATGAATTATATGTAAACACATGTAAATATTTTCAAAATATATTCTGTGTATGTGTGTATTTATATATACATAATAAATATACATAGAACACACACATATTATGCAAACAAAAACTTTTATTTTGTATGCGATTAATCACGATTAATCGTTTGACAGCACTAATTTAAAGAGATTTGGTAAGCAAGAAATTTCTTTCAATTTTTTTTTTGAAAAGACGTTACAATAAAACATTTTGCTGTCAAACAACTAATCGTGATTAATCGCATCTAAAATAAAAGTTTTTGTTTACATAATATGTGTGCTGTGTATATTTATTATGTATATATAAATACACACACATGCATGTATATATTTCAGAAAAATGTTTGAATATTAAAATTTATTTATAACAAATTATATGAATATAAATAAAGACATGTATATATTTTCTAAATATATGCATACGTGTGTGTACTTATATATACACATAACAAATATACACAGAACACACACATATATTATGCAAACAAAAACTTTTATTTTGGATGCGATTAATCATTTAACAGCACTACTTGTAACATTTGAAAACATACAGCCTTATTTTGTGGCTGCCTCCTAACCTTTCTGTCCAACATGGTGTGGCCCGACTCCTTTCAGGTAGCGGATGCTGGTGCTCTTGTCTTTAGGGTTGGTGGGGTTCTTCTTGGTGTGTCTGAGCACTTTGGAGAAGGCCACTTTCATATGCTGCTCCACTGTGGTCAAGTGGAAGTACCTGTGCAGAGACAACATTATAACCACTGAGCACTCACTACCATCACCTTTGAAGAGAAGGAGACTCACTTGGTGTTGAAGTACATCAGTGTAGTAAGGAGAGTGGATGGAGAATGAGCTCCCAGCTGCTTACACTCCCAGAGCATCTCCTCTGTCACATGACTTGGGATAATATAGCCTGGCAAATACAAAGACAATGAACATCAACTTTACAAAACTCAAAAGCAGATCATTTAAAACACACAAATGCCTTACCAAGAGGGTGAACACTGGGCCTCCACTCTTCGAGAATTGTGTGTAAACACTGACAAAACCGGCTGTAGTACTGATCAGAGAAGATGTCATCAACTCTGCCGTTCTCAAACATGTACTGTACAAAACAAAAAAAAAGAGATGAAAATCAGCTTATGCAAACTAATGATCCAACATAATCAACAGAAACAAAAATATGAAGAAGCAGGACATACTTTCTGTATACATAAAAATACATAGTATAGTGAATCGGGTTCAAATGGCTCCCCCTCCAGCCCACGAGCCTCTTGGGTCATTAAAGACAGAGCCAAATTCAGCTCGCCCACTGAACTTGACACAAGATCATCCTGGAAGCGCAGCGGCTGTCGACCTGTAAAGACAGACATTCATCTTGCTGCAGTTCACAGTTTTGACCATGAATTCTACATGGTTAAGGAACCTTTTAAGACCTAAATAAAATGAAAAATGTAAGCAATTTTGCTAAATAAATAAATAAACTACATACACTACTGTTAAAAGGCTTTGGGGTGGTAAGTTTATGTTTTTGAAAGAAATCTCCTTTGCTCCCCAAAAGTTGCATTTATTTGATGAAAAATACATTAAAAAACAAAACTGTGAAACATTATTGCAATTAAACAACTTATTTTATTAAGTATAACATAAAAGACACGTTCTCTACTTACAGCTTTTAGCTGAATGAATTCATGAATTGCATTATTCATTTTTATACGTAGCAATCAACATAAGTCTACTATTTCCATTCTATTCAAGATAAAGAATAAACTGTATGATTGAACTATTGATATCAAAAATATAGTACCAACTACTGACCCAATTCTGCACCCAAGTGCTAGCTGCTTTTGACAGTTAAATAAATGAGAAAGCTATTGTTTTGTTTATAGCTATATATATAAGGGGACCTGTTATGCAAAATCACTTTTTTTAGTTTTTGAACATGTCAGCAGTGTGTGAACACATCTACCCTATTGTGATAATTCATCCACTCCATTTGTCATTTTCCCCATAAATCAGAAATGGCGACTTAAAATGAGCCATTCAGGAATGTACTTCAAAATGACATCACTTTGAATAGGCACCACCCACGACCAGTAACAATCTCTGCCTTATAAGCCTAGCTTCTCCCCTTGGTGTGCTGTACACAGTGCGCCATGTTTATCTCCTCACTAAAATCATCATTCAAGTAAGAAATTCAGGTTACTAAAGCTATTCAGTCTAGAGAAGTGAGTGATTTTCTGTTTGTTTTGATGTTTGATTTAAATTAACAGAAGTAGGTATATTACACTGTTGTCACGCAGATCTAATATGTGATTTCTTTCCCAGCTCTTTACACTCACAGACATAACCTACTGTGTTTGTGTTTTTGACATAACCTTGTGTGTATTTAACAGTTTAAGCGCAATAAGATGTGAAAGGGAACTTAGTTTAGCACTCACGCAACAAACCGCCTGACAGCCAGCTTGCTCTGTTTAGAAAACCATATATAAGAAGTTTAAACTTATGAATTTAAAATGCATGCAAACAATAAACTTACATGATGTCGAAGAAATGCATTGTCACGTGATCATGATAGATATGATCATTTGACCAAACAGATGTTTTGTATTGGCAGAGTATGCAAGAGGCGCAGCCACCTTCTGGAAAAGTGGGCGGGGAGCAGCAGCTAATTTGCATTTAAAGATACATACACAAAAACAGCATGTTTTTGCTTCTTATAAAAAAAAAAAAAAAAAAATGGTCTGTGAGGTATTCTGAGCCAAAACTTCACAGACACATTCTAAAGACATCCGAGACTTATATTACATCTTGTTAAAAGGGGCATAATAGGTCCCCTTTAAATAATGCATTAAATCACTGCATGTGTTTCAAAAAATTATTTTTTGCTGTGGTATCAAATGTAGAACTCAAGAATCATAAAATTTTACTCATATTGCTATCACCTACTAAAAATTCATATGAAGTAACAATCCTAGATTCAGCGGCAGAGGTTGCAATGAAAACATTAACTCACGTCCTATAGGTGCCAGCTTATTTTGTTCATTCTTGTCCAGCTCGGCATTTTTGCGCTGAACCCACAGCCTCCACACTTCCAGCCCTTCCTCCGGCTTCAGCGTGTTGGGGAGGACCAGCTCTGGAGGAGGTTCCACCTGTGGTTCTGCCTCCGTCTGCGCCTGAAAACACCATCATCGCCACATTATTTTGATATGCATAAGCGATCCTTTACAGTTAGTAGATGCCCATCACCTACCGAAGAAACGCAAAATGACTTGAGACAGCCTGGAGGTTATGAATACTTAAGCATGCAGAATGTGTTCACCTGCAGGTGGAGCTGTTGTTCCTGAGCCTCTCCATCCTGTATGTGTTGCTGCTGTTGCTGCGGATCCCATATGTGCAAGGCCTGCGTCGTCCCAGAGTAAGCGCCCCCTACGGTCTGCACTGCTACAGGGATGTGAATGTTTCCATTCATAAACTGAGCAGGGAACAGCGAATGTACAACCTCCTCCTGAGTGGTCACTCCTGAGCCAGACACTGGAACGGCCACTGCCCCGGCAGCCTGAGATGCACCGATTATCATCTTGTCCTTGTCTTTATCGGTAGGCGAGGCCTGTACCTGCACGGTGCTGTAGGCCTCTTGAGGGATGGCGATGTGGGCCACACCTTGCTGCTGTGGGGCAGAGTACACAGGTATGGTCCAGGTCTCACCGGCTGGGCCTGTGATGGTACCAGTGGCACTGTAGAGATGAGTGCTATCAACGGTCAGCAGGTCTGGTCGGAGTGACAAGTAGCCCTGCTGTTGGCCCTGTGGGATGGCCAATACAGTAGCCAACTGCTGCCCTTGAGGAAGCGAGTAGGACAAAACTGTCGGGACGTCCACCTTGCGTTTCTTTGCAGGCTGAAGTACAGCAGGTGAGCCTCCAGGTCGCCTCTCTATCTCTCTGGGTGAGCCTTGTTGCTGAGGGGACAGAGCCTCCACAGTCTGGATCTGAATCTGCTGACCTCCGGCAACTGCTGCCACCAGTTGTGCTTGGATCTGAGTGTCAAACACACATTACGGTAAGAATCTAAAATGCATAAATGTAGAAGCTGATCATGCATTGGTGTGCATTACCTGTTGTTGTTGTTCCTCTGTGAGTTCTCCCTGCTGTACCAGCTGTGTAGTGGTAACTCCTTGTAGCTGCTGTTGGGTGGGAGAGGCCACCTGAAGTACCTGGCCAACTGTCTGACCCTGCTCCCCCTGGATCTGCACCTGCCGATAAGGAAATGGAGAGGAAAAAAATGTCTTACTAACCTGAAGTAAGGCCTCAATCTTGATTTAACATGTATGTTATCATTTTCCTGCAAAAGTGTGTTTACGAATATGTAAAATTTACAGGTTGGTGTATATGGAAAACTATGGGGGGAAAATATAATTTGCTGATTGAGTGTTCAACTAACATATCTTATCTGAAAGGATCCTTAAATGCAAACAGTGTGTGTCGCTTCAAAAGAGCAACCATACATTTGTGTTGTGTTTTACTTTCTTTTATATTCATCTATTCTTCATTAATTTATAATCATTTTATTATTCCATTTAATCGTTTATAATAATCAATTTAACCATTTATATTCTAATTTCATTGATTTATTCATTTTTTTTATTACATTAATTATTTTTGCTTTACTATTTTTCCATTGTTGTTTAATCTTCTGATGTGTGGTTTAAAGGGCTATTTGTCTTTATAAGTTAAGCGATAAGAGAGTATCTTGTTTTCAATGTTTTTAATGTCACAGGCCAATTGTGAAGCAGTAATTTTCCATTGCTTTTGCAACATACCCAACCCAAGGTTATTCAAAACTCTGCTCCTTTTTATCATCATCACTTTATCTCTTGCTTCTGTTCTTCACTGGCTTTACTTAGTGAATTTGATAGAAGGCTGTTAATACAGTTTTGGGTACCAGACATGACTTGCTGTTCACTGATTTTGAGTGACAATTGTTTTGGGAGATAATTTTACTGATCAGGTGTCCAGGGCTAGATCTAACACATCAATGTTTTCATTTTATTTAAGAATGTTCATTCTGAACAACTTTCAAGAATAAGAACAGCTTCCATGCTTGAATCCATGCTAAATAAAAGTATTTGTTTCTTCAGTAACAAAATATCTAACTTAAATTTTGCCTTAAAGAATATGTATAGCTTAAATGTTATCTGTAAAATAAATGTTCTGCGAAATAAATAAGTCATACAGCTTTGGAAAGACATGAGGGTGAATCACTGAATTTTCATTTTTGGCCAAATTACCCCTTTAACCCAACAACCACAGTAAATGTTGTATAAATGGCTGGCAGGTAAAACACACAAAAACAAAATCCAAAAAAAAAAAAAAAAAAAACCAGAGTCAAACCTGTACTTGGATCTGCTGTTCAGATGCTTGATGCACAGCCGCAGCCAGCTGGGGGGAGATCTGTGTAGATGTCACCTGCACCTGTTCAGAGGTGAAGCAGAAATCTCAATGCTAGTTTTGCTTTTTAAATCACAGCTAAAATGGTAATGAAAAGTGATTCTTTTCCTACCGGACATGCCAGCTCCAACAATGAGCCCGCCACCTCTGTGCTGTCCGTGTAGATGCAGTTGGCCCCCTGCTGGTACACCATAGTGGTGGTGGTGCCACTGGTCTGCTGACTGAACTCCTGCAGAACCTCCGGGCCTTTGGAGGCCAGCGACTCCAGAAACTCTTTCATGCGGTGCTGAGGTATAGTGCGTGCCTTCTGCCGCACATACTCGTCAAACGAGATCGCACCGCCTTCAATGGGCTCATTCATGACAGGTCAATCCACCCTGCACAGGAGCCTTGAACACAAATAACACAAACACAATACCAGTCAAAATTTGATGCAAACTGAATGCATGTTGAATGCATGACCATTGAAGTTTAAAGTAAAAGCGTATGCAATGCATAAAATTTCATTTTTCACATTTCAAAATTTCAATTTCACATTTCTGGGGTCCTCAAAAGTCTTATTGTTGACGAAAACAAATAGGATTTTTGCATTCCCTTTTGCTTTGATATCACAAGAAAATATCCACAATAGCTTTTTTATGATTTTATAAAAAAATAAAAGATAAAAATAGAGAGCGATTATGACGGTCAGAAGAGAAACAGATTTAACTCAGTAAAAACACAAACAGCAGCGTTAACCAGATTTTTGATAATGTCAAGTACAATACAACAATGTAGATTACATTTTTTTTAATTATGTATGTATACATATGTAAGATTGCTATATATACAAAATTGATAACGATGTAAACATGAAATCAGTCTGTGGAAAGGTCCACAGACAAGTATGTCATCATTATTCTATTAATGACAGATAATGTTTACATAAATTAATGTAAAATCAGCCATATACATGAATATAATCAAAAGCTTATATGCACTTGAGGATAGTGAACCTGAAAAACAATTCAATACATTCTCTGCACAACGCAGATGTGATTTCGTTTTTTAATAGTGCAATCAGCACCCCATCTAATCATAAACATATGAAATCTGCATGCATCCTTTTGCAGTTTAGATTAAATTGTATAAACTGAAGGCTAAAGGTGTTTCATGTGATTTGGTAATGATGAAGAGCTCTGTGTTTAAAGCATTCAGACAGAAACAGCCTCTATCCTTGCTGGACTTTGGACCCCTCGAGCAAAATAAATGAGTTGCTTTGAGTTTGCTCTCAAATCACAAAACCAACCTCATTCTGAATGATCAAATATGACCTTTTCGAATTAATACACATCAGCAATCATTATAATTGTGACTGTAAGCTAGCTCTGCTTATGGTCAATCACATACTGGACCACTCAATGCTTTTGGCTCGAAAATATGCTAGCATCATTGCTAACTCGCTAACCTTTCTAAAATGAAATTTCAAAACACCCACAAAAAGGTGCAAGGACCTGCATTACGATACTAAAAACATTTATGACAAGCCGCTATGCGATATTAGTCATTATTCCAGCAGTAAACGTGGAAACGCGCGCGCAGTTGTGTAGCTAACGTGAGCTCGCGTGCTAATCTTCCCATGCTACCTTAAATAAAAGCCAAAGCAATTTCCGCCAAAACACGCCGTTCAAAAAACAAAAACCCCACTAAAGCTGAACTAAAACTGACCGTGCACATGTAAAGTCCGTTCGCTTTGCTATATCTCGTTATTTCTGCACTCAAACACATTTGTCAATATTTAAGTGCGATTTATGTCGTGACGTGTGCTTATTCTGCTACACATATATATGAAACGGTATAAACCCCGCTGCGGCCGGCTGCAAACATGTCCTACCGTATTGAAAAATAGACAAACGCGCTGCTTGGACGGCTTGGATGGCTGAAAATGTTATTTTTTAACAATAATGTTTGCGATAGAGCTGACGGAAGTAGGCCTGCTGTGACAGCGCTAGACCCCGGGCTGTCCTGTAGCGTGAAGGCGGGGACGGATTCGCAGCTCCCCCTTCCGGCTCCACCGCTGCCGTAAGCACACTCACAATGCCATGAACGCGGAGCACAGTGTTGCCAGATTTTGCCATATCAAATAAATGAATAAATAACAAATAAAAAACAATGTGTCTCGTGTGCATTATTAAAATCAAGGACTTTAGTGTAAGTGAGAGACATTTTAGGAGGTATATTGATAGGACACCCATATATGCTGCTCAATAATAAAATGAGAAATTGCTAAATCAATTAATCATTAACACAAGGGTAAAAAGAAAAAGAACAAATGTATTCAAACAGAAAGAACAACAATAGTATAATAAACCATGAATAAACAGAAAAATGGAAAATAAAAATAGGGAATAAAAAAGAATAGAGAATGCTAGTGTTGCTAGTGTTTGAGGGTTGTTTTTTATAATAAATAAAAAGAAAAAAATAGTAGTTAGAATGGAAATACAATAGAGAGTGATGTATATATATATATATATATATATATATATAATTAATATTTATAAATAAAAAAGAAAACAAATAGATAAAATAGAGATACAGAGTGCTAGAGTTAAGGTAATTGCACACTGAGTCCGAAATTGTTGCACGTTAAAAAATAAATATGACCTCACGTTGTGTTAATCACATTTACACACTGCCTCCAAAACTTTTGTCCATCATAATTTTTTTTTTTTTTTTTTTTTTTTTTTAAATCTGACAAGGTTCAATTTTCTGCATTTTCGCATCCATAGCATGCATTTTGGGAGGAAAAGGAATATGACGAATATGAAAAAAACTGTGTGCAAAGACCTTAAGAGGGTCAATTTTATTTTCAACAATATTAATATGAGTATATACTGAAGTATAAGTATATACTGAAGTGAATTCTGAACTAAACCATTATATTTTCAATTTTCAGTGTTTATTTATGGTTATCTTTAGATGATCAAATTGCTGAATATTTATTGAGCTGTTGATATTTGATAAATGCACTTAGTGGTTAGACACTTTACCTTTATCATACAACATTTAACATTCCAAACGTCCAAAAATCCAACCAGCTACATGTTTATAATCAACATTAATACTTATATATACAAATTATTTATATATTTTATATATATAAAGTCCGCGTATATCTAGCGGACATGGCAACACTGCACGGGAGCGCGCGCTCACTATGTATGACATTTTACATTAAACCGTTTTACAGGAACATAAAGAACAGACCTACTACGCTGTACATTGATATGGTGTTTGTATAACTTATACATTAATATGTAGAAACTCATTATAAAAGGCTGCATGGTACTTTAAAAAGAGGTCAATTAGATGCGATTTGCCCGTGTTTATTTTCCATGATCTCTGTGAAACAACTGCTTGTGATTTCAATGTAAAATAATTTGTTTATTTTTACTGAGAGTATGTTAGTAAAGCAATATATAGAAAAGAATGACAGCAAAATCTTTTCGAACGCATTTTATGTATTTTAAATACGTTGCGTATCATTATGTACCTAACAGAGCGAGAAAAAGTCATTCTGTTTGTCATTTCAGCGTGCTTGTGCCTTTAAGCGGAGCTTTATTCGCTCCAGTCCGCCTTAAAGCGCTAAGCATGTGTCTGTGAGGGCCTCCCCCTGATCGCCCTGCAAAAGCCTGCCTGACTGAGCTCTTAAGGTGGACCGGGTGAGATGTGCTGTATATCGCTTAATCATATGACTGTTATGAGTTCAGAAAGAGTTAATTCCCACGGTCTCCCTCTTAACCCCAGAATGACCCTGTCCTATAATTTTCATAAACATATAGCTCCTTGCAAGCCATTTAATAATTTACATAATAGGAGTCAAATTATCTCAGCAAAGCACATTTGTAAGATATCAGAAAATCAGTATTTGAAAGAGTAAGTAGGCTTAAAAATCTAATTTCATGCACTCATTATTGCAAGTAGCAGCATATTAATCTTATCACATAATCCAAATAATGAACATTTTAAATTACAATTTAATGTTAAACTCGAACACATGCCAAACCACTTTTTTGTAGAAACCTTTTTTATTGTAATTTGGATCGGCCTATTAGAACTGCAATACACAAGTGGATAAAACGAAAAATGGAAATTTATTTTTGAAACCATCACTCCAACCTTCAAAATAGAGCTACTAATTACTTAAAATGACGAAAAGACTTCAAGCTAATAACTTAAACCAAAATGGTTTTATATATTAATTTAAGTTTATATGATTTTATGCACACAATTAGCAAAGAACGTCCTTGAAGACCTATAAAACAATAATATACTCTTAATAATAATTTATTTTTACTTCAGTATATTTTTTTCAGTAATATTATGTCAAATCCTACATATTTACTTTTTTCAATGTCAATTCAAAGCAAATCTAGTACATATATATATATATGTACTAATGTGGGGGGCACTTGACATACATTTCAAACAAGATCCTTTTAAATCCATCATGTTGCCTCTGCTGTGAGTAACCATGTTAAGCCGCCACATGGCAGGTTTGTATCAAGAACCAAGCAAGCAGTAGATATTAGTCTAACATGGTTTTGAAAAAGACAGAATTACTGTATATAATCAAAAAAACAAAAACAAAAAAAAAAACAGCTAGGTGTGAGAAAATAATTTTCTCACATTACGTCAACTGTGTGATGGGATTATTCTTGTTCAATTAGCTTTCAGTATGCTTCGTTATGTTATAGGAACAGACTTGTTTACAGAACTAATGGTCTTACTGAAATCCTTTATATTGAAGAGATTACCTTTACACATCTGTGATACCAGAAAAGAACAGATGCACAAAACTGAAAGAAGAAAGTATCTATATTTTCTGAAGACTACAAATTTTGTGGCCCTGACATGACATATTTCATTTTACACTAACATCTCAAAGCTCCTGGGGTTTGTTAACTTTTGTTGTTTGGATTGGGGATCAGAACTCAGAGACGTAAGTCCAGCAGGACATCAACCAGATGGCAGAAAGATTACAGTGAAACGTCAGGTGGGCTGCACTCTAAGCATCGGCACAAAGATACAGCAGTTTTAAGAAGACAGAGACAACTGCACCAGCAAGGATTTCTATTTGAGAAATACTCTGATATTCATTTTACGGCTGACCTCAGGAACTTCAGGTAAGTGTTCAAAGGACTAAGTGAGCAGTATTTTTGGTTTCTGCTTCAAATCTAACAAATCTTTGTAGTGAGTTAGGTCTATAGACAACACCCACAGTAAGCTGGAGAGGTAAACATTTACACGAACATTTAAACAAGTAAATACAAGTCAATATGAAAACAGTAGTAAAAAAATAAATAAAAAAAAGATAAATAAATGTGAGTGGTTGAAGCGATTGGTTTCAGTCTTTGATAATGTCAGTTTTTATTTTTATATATACAAACACATACAAAATATTATATATATAATATTGTTAGTTGGCATTTTATAGTTATTTTTTACCTAATCAAAATAACCCATCTGCAGTTTGATTAAGATTAATTGGAATGCACAATGAAAAAACATGATTGTTGATAATGGTTAAAAATGGATATGTATACGAATTCTTCAATATATATTTATATATATATTGTATGGTATATATTATTTGTATATTGCTGTCTGTTGCACACTTATTTTCTGTAAGTTACTGGAACTAAAGTTTAATACATTTGCACTATATGGTTGTGAATTTTCATAAGTTCGATAACAGCCTTCCCATCAATTTAATCTATGTATAGTAAGTCACATGCTGTTTACTCAAAAATGCTAGAATGCAAAATGTTGTTTTGCAAATGTTGTACAAACCAATCAAAAATTATTGGACTATCCAGTTATTTATATGCATTACATGCATATATACAGTGCAGAAGCTGTAAGAGGTGAAAATAGTGAAAATGTAAAAAAAAAAATAAATAAATAAATAAATTGTTTTGTTTTTTGCAATACTATTCATTATTTTNAAAATAAAATAAATTGTTTTGTTTTTTGCAATACTATTCATTATTTTCATATTCTGAATAAATATTCTGTGCATTTTTTCAGGTTTTGATTGGGAAATGTTATTTACTTTCACAAGTGTAGCTTTTAAATGTCTTTATAAACCATGTGTATCCTGTTCTTTCACCATTTAGCTCCTGGCACTGTTTTTATTCGACAGCCTTTGGAAATTAACAGGACAGAATGGTTTGGCTCCTCACTCTAATATTAGGATTGCCTCTTCTCCAGCAACCTGTCACTTCCCTTGGCTCCAATTCAACCTCAAGCCACAACAACCTAAGCATCCAGGCAACTGGTGACTTTCCAAAAACGCTACCTGCATCACGCAACACAAGCTTGATAGAGGAAAGAGTTGACAACAGATTTACCAAAGACTTGCTTTCACCCCTTCTGCCTAACTTGAGCGTAAATGAAGGATCTGCTGAAGGTAGTGGACTTCAGCAGAGCCTTGAGGTCATGCTGCCCTCTACTGGTTTACTGGAGATGGACATGTTAATTCCAGACAGAGCAGAGAAACAAGATTTTGACATGCAAGAGTTAGGCGCTCACCCTGCCCTTCCAACTCCACAAAAACTAACCCAGCACATTGATGAAGATGATCAAGATAGAATTTTAGCAAACAATAACAGTGCCTCTGATCAAGCTACTTCCACAATGGCTGTTCAGTTGACTACACACATCCACACCCACATAAATAACAATGAGAGACTGAACAAAGACCAACCTTTGTTGACAACCATAAAGCCAATTACAGAGACAAACAATACAGAAAAGTCTCCAGTCAATATGCATTTAGTGACACTTAATACAGATATAGAGGTGAACAATAAAGATGACATGAAGCCTTCTCATGATACTGAGTATGTCGCATCTACACATGATTTAAGCTCAAGCACAAAGCCTGAAATGTTGGGAAACAATGGCACCCTTGTGACACAGTCTAGCTCCATCCAAGAGTTCCTTGATCTCACAGTGGGAGAGGAACATTATGGCACCAACCCTCCGCCTGCAGCCACACCTCCATTACAGACTGGTATGTATTTATCTGAGAGGTTTATTCTGTTAAACAGTGATGTTTTTTTGAATACCCACTGCAATGTCAGTTCTGAAAAAGAAAAAAACAGAGCATGAAAGTCAGGAAATCATGGATTGTTCTTATGAATTTCAGGTAAGGACAGATATGAAGAGACTGCATCTGATTTACCTGTGGGGTCATCATCCACGACTCCATCTGTTTTACAGGCAACAAACAGAGCCACAAATTACTCAAAAAACAAAGGTAATCATGAATATTGGCATTTTTATTAAAACAACTTGTAGACAATAACTTTTGCACTCTAGCAGCAAAGAGAAAACAACTAACTAAAATGTTCTCCACTTCCATCATAGATGACGAAAAGCCAAAATGGTTTGGAAGTTTATTTGGATTAACAGAGCACAACCTGTCTGATGTCATAGGTACATGCATACTACGCCCATGTGTGGTCTCCACTGGTGGCAATGTGACCCGGCTACAGTGGGAGGACTTAAAACGGACACTAACCTTTGCTTGGGAGCTCCATGTGTATGGCTCAGCTATATTGTTTCTGTTGATAGTCGTAGCTGCAACTTTTGGAGTGATCGGTGGGGCTAATATGCTCCATCCGTTTTGCCAGGCCTTCACCCTTGCTAACATCCTACTTCTGCTAGCAGGTCTGCTTCGATTTTTACAGCTCATAATTGACCCATATGGTTCCAGAAACATTCTGCCTCGCCCTGCCCTCACTGCTTTTTATAACTTACCTGTTCCCTTATTGCTCTGGGCCCAAGCCACATTGGCACTTCTTGCTCTGAGAGAAGAAACATCACCTCAGCGGCTGTCGGTGACTGGGGGGCTGGCAGCACTGCACTGTACCTCCCTGATGTTGGCTGACCTGCTATCCAAAACCTTATCGCCAGCACTGCCATTAATGCTACAGACACTTACTATTTGTTGGGGGCTACCGCTTTGTTTAGGAATCTTTTTCCAGTCTCTAAAGCAACTCTACTCCTCCCACAGGACCCCACTACCAAGGTGGAGTGCCCCTAAGCGCTTAGAAAACAGTGTCAGGCGTGTGCTGTTTCTGTGTGCCCTCCTTGGAGTCCTCTCTTGTGCTCTGCAAATCTATGGTTTTCTCTGGCTGTATGGGTTACTTGGTGACTGGCGCAGATTTGGGTGGGGCTGGTGGCTCGGGCAGCTCTCTGCACGAATGCTTGAGCTGGCCTGGAGTTTCTCCCTTTTACTGCTGGGATCTCGGGTGTTCTGGAGACCACAAGAAAGTAAGCAGACAGCTAATAGAGCAGGGAAGAGGAAACCGGTGTCACGGTGGAACAGGCTGTTAGACAGGTTACCAATGGGGCCTTGGAGGAGACCGGATAGGAACTGGGCTGAACTGTTGCCGAATAACTGGAAAGATCACAAGCAATCTCGTGCAAATATCAGCCATTCGGTCATCCGAAACCAAGCAACACCAGCGACCTCAATAATGACTGTGCATGACAATGTTGCAAGTATTAGCGGAGGTGTCCTATACAGCAGCAGTTATGACTATCATGCCTCTCCTCTGTGGACTAGTGGTGTGGAATGGCAAGAACATGACTGCTTTCTTTCACTTATTGAGTTTGACCTTCACCCCCCTTCACCCATCAACCTCCATCACAGCATTGACAAGGCCCTCCATCATGCCCACTTGCTTGGTGTTGGTACCCTTTTCACCCCTTCAGCACCCTCCTGGACCCAAAATGAAGGATCAGGTGGACTTCTCTGTGATAATGTTGTATCACCCTCCTCCCCAACTAACAAAGTCTATAGCTGGGCTTTAGATAATGGCTTGAGTCCTAACTCCACTCAGCATCTTGGCACTGCAATACAACAGACTCAAGTGTCTGTGATTGAGCCTCCGGTTTCCTTAACTCCAGAGACTGTTAGAAAAGTGTGGGAGAGACATACGGCCATTCCAAGAGTAACTGTGGATGATGACTGCACCAGCATAGCAAGTGAAGATGACGCCACTAGTTTTTGAACCACTAAGAAGTTTAGCACTTTGGCACTTTCCTTTTGCAAAATGTAAGTTTTAAAATTTAAGAATTAAATGCTTTTAAATAGACAATAATCTTACAATTCAAATAATTTGACTCTTACACTCTTATAGACTGGAGTGTAATCAATACATTAAAGAGGAGTGATTAGTCATTTTTAAAAGCTCTCTCCCTACATGTATAAATCTGTTTAATACATGTACTATGAAATCTTTGAATCCTGTTTTTACAAACTGCATAACAATAAATAAAGTAATTATTGTAACCTACTGACTCATATTAATAAAGGCACCAAATGTTCTGAGTCTTCTATATTCTATGTCTTCTCTACACTACACAACCTAAAACGCATGCCACGTGACCATTCGTGTGTCCAGGACCTCCAGCAGACATAGGCCCACAACATCAAAAATATTATCCCTGTGTTCACCAAACCCATCTTGAGTGTTGCTGCTAAAAAGCTCATTTTTTAGTTTCATCTGACCATA
>SCHK01299300.1:0-13016 GCA_004124795.1 Poropuntius huangchuchieni
CATACCTCACCAGCATACGCTGTTTTTTTCAGCAGGGTCTTTGGCCAGTAATGCTAATGCTAAAGCTAATGTTGCTTTTTTGCACAGGACCAGCATAAAACAGCAAAGGACCAGCATAAACCAGCAAATGGACAAGCATAGACCAGCACAAACCAGCAAAGGACCAGCATAAATCAGCAAAAAACCAGCATCCCAGCATCAAAACATACCTCACCAGCATACGCTGTTTTTTTTCAGCAGGGTCTTTGGTCAGTAACGCTAATGCTAAAGCTAATGTTGCTTTTCCTCAAAAAAAGATGTGAAAAGAATGGTGATTTCTTAACTTAATGAGATTTTACATAGACTTAATAAATAAAATAAAATATTCAAAATAAGCTGTTTCTGAGGTATGTTAGCATATTAAAAGCTAAATGCAACTAAATGCTAATGACAACTAGGCCTAAAGAGCTGCTTTTTCAAACAAGACATTATGAATAAAGTCTGTCAAATGAATAAAATCAGCCATTTTCATTCATCAAAAGTCATTCTTTACCCCATAATGCTAATGCTAAAGCTAACATTATGTCCCTCCAAAAATATGCTAAAACAATACTGATTTCTAAATTATTGATGCTCATTTATGTACAACACTTTCAAAATCACTTCCTATTAGATGATTTTGAGGTTAGGGCTAAACGTAGCTAAATGCTAACAAGTTATTTTCTTTTTAAGTTGCTTTAAATAAAGTTTTCAGTTTAATGAAAAGCAAAAAAAGTTCAAAAAGCTATTTGAGCTCACGACTGCCGCCTCCAACGACACTAATTCGACTCAAATCCAAGTTTATTCCCAGCTCCAGAGGTGCGGCGTTGAGCGTCCCAACATTTCGATTCTGTATGCAAGGTCATGTCTGCCATCTCCCCCTCCTGCCGTTTTACACCTGCCATACTTTATTTGCTCCCACATTAACTTTGCTGCCGAATTTCCCTTCCCATCTAAAACGCATTTACAGGTGGGAGAAACGTAAACAGGCTGGCGCTGCCTCATTAAACAACAGCACACACTCTCTCCACCCAAACAAACCAACTTTTATTCCTCAATCATCCCCTCATTCACTCGCCTCACGAACTCGTTTGTCCTCCATCTTTACGTCTAAGCGACCTTTCGGCAGAGCTCTGTAGGTCAAGCCGTGGGCTGATTCTGAAACATGTGAAGCGCGTCTCGCTCGACCACCATCCCTCGTCCCAATGGGGGGCAGGAACATAGTGATAGTGTTCTGACCAGATAACCTTGCCTTTGCTAGCCAATACTTTCAAGGATAATTGTGTTCATGTCAACTGAAGGCACAGAGAGAGAGAGACAGAGTGGACATTACAGTCAAATCACAATATAGCGTCTACACTTTAAAAAGAGAGCCTTTCAAGTTCGGCTTCCCCTATATAATTTGCACCCTGCCCTTAACGCAAGTGACTAGCTGCTAGCGTGCGTACACAAGGGTGTCCATACATCCCTGGCTAGAGTGTGAGAGGCTGATTTAAGTGTATTTTAATGGCAGTGTGATACAACATTGGCTGAAAGAGTTTGTGTGTTGCGCTGTAGAGATGTGAGAGAGCAGGAGAGGCACATAAGGAGCTTTAATGGTCTGTGAAAGCCCCAAACCCCCTCCGCTATCTTCCTCTCTCTCTCTCTCACCCACATTCCCTACTCTGCACAGTCTTTTGCCCCTTTTCATTCTCTGTGTTACTCTGACAGGAATCCATAGGCCTGCCTCAGTCTCAGTAAAGGTGTCGACTATAAAGCTCCTGAGCACCTTATCTGCCCCCTGCGTCTGTCAGTAGGGATTTCTGATCGGTTTCTTCTCACACTTTAGAGCAGCTCAAAGCCACTTCATCTCTTTGCCTGAGAAAAACAGGCCTCAAAACTTCACACTGAGAGCAGGACCCTTTTTTAGCCTCCGAAAGCCAAATTAAGCCTCCTTGTGACTTTCTCTCAGATGCCTGTATATACTGAAAAGTTCCTCAGAAGTCTCACTATCAGTCTGTTTGTCCATCTGTCTGTCCAAACATCTGTTCAGACAACCAATGAGATTCCCTCACAATACTCTCTCCACCGTCGTCTATTTGCTTGTGTACTCCAAAAACCAAAAAGCAAAAATACCAAAATATTGATGACTCATCATGAACTACACAGATTTTTGCCGCTCTCTAGAATCAGACCACCTCATAATACTAACATCAAATAATGCATACCCTGTTGAAAAAACCAGCATATGCTGGTTAGGTATGTTTTGTAGCTGGGATGCTGGTTTAAGCTGGTCCTTTGCTGGTTTATGCTGGTCCTTTGCTGGTTTAACAAATTAAGAGCTTTTTGACTCTGCATAGACAGAAATATGACTACCATGCTCAAGGCCTAGACAGGTAGTAAGGACATTGATAAAATAGTCCATGTGACATAAAAAAAAAAAGTTTGGAACAGGTTTGTTTCAGGTTTGGAACAACATGATGGTAAGTAAACGTTTTTTTTTGTTGTTGTCGTTGTTTTCATTTTTAGACGAACTATCCCTTTAAATTTACATAAATTTTGCCTATTCATTCATCAATGTTTTTTTTTTTTACTATTCAAGCTATCCAGATTAATTCTAGTCTATCTCAGACTGACAGGCTTGTCAGACATTTACAGAAGAGCTGCATTCAAATCAACAAATTCCTGACAGACTTGTAAACTTGCGCAGTTGGTGGTCTAATCTGAATCCCACCAAAAATTATCCTAATATATTCCCTCTAAGGACAGTATTTTTTGTTTGCTTGTTTGCTTTTGGAAAACCACTTGATTAGACGAGTGCAACAGGCAGATAAGAACTCATGAATAAATGGATATTAATGTCCGTGGTTTTGCAATCTTTAATATATTGCCAAATTTTAGACTGCAGATTTTGGCGTCAGAACAATTCACATTAATTCAACATTAGAGCCTAATTTTCACAGATAACCACTAAAATTGTGGTGCTACTTCATTAGACTAAAGTAAATGATTATTCAAAAAAAAATAAAAGCTCACAAGTGACTGTTTTAGATTAATTAAATCTCTCCATTTCTCCAAGTGACACTTTTTAGGTTCAGCAGCAAACAGGAAGTAAACTCTCCAGTTCAGGAATCCTCTCCTATAGAGGATTGAACCTGCAACCTTTGTATTACAACCTAGATCCTTAACCACTAGCCTGTTATCATCCTTCAAACACAGATTTTTCCCCAAGTCACTTCCATCACAGCCTCTGGACTCAGAGAACACAACCGTTTCTGTGATGTCCATCACAGGTGAGTGGGCCGCTCGGGTCTAGATGACCCTATTGTGAGGGAGAGCTTTTATACGAATGAGAGTCCACCCTCTCCCAGGCCCTGCCGAACAAATAGAGCCTCTCCACAAAGGCTTTCTGCTTTTCCCCCAAGTGTGTTGGTGAGAAATAATCAGCCCCTGATCCTCCGAGCATCTTCAACTCCGCGGGCAGGAAAAGAAGTCTTGTAAGATGAATTACGTACTGTAGGAAAAAAACAGTGGAGAGAGAAAGTGCTTCTTTTCTCTCGGAAAGCTTTTCTCTAAGATAAGAAGTGGCCATATCCTGACAGCTCTCAAATCAGCCATTCTCGTTTCCCTGGACACTGTTACCATGTCAACCGCAGGAGTGTTCTGACCTTGTCCCGGTGTTTAGAGACACCAATTAAAAGGAGACGTAATGACTGAGACCTGCGGTGGCCGCACCAGGTTGCCGAGTCAGCACAACACCAGCTCGAGAAGAAAGAAATAAACAACGTGAAGTATTAGTCGAACGTAAAGTTGATATGTGGTGAGTAGAGGTTTGTATTTCATATTGCCAAATCAACATCTAAAGCTCAAAGACATTGAGCAAGAAAATTGATTTCTAGTGAGAAATTGCTTTCACGCTAGAATGTTTGGAGGAGAGCCTTTTGTGTGTTTGATATGAAGAGTTTGATTCGTGTTCGCTCAGTCGGTGTAAAAGCTGTTTCCAAACTTGGACCAGGAAACTGCAGAGCAGAAAATGCAACTGAAAAGAAACATTTTTTGAAGAAATCTTAGCAAAAGTTAACAAATCATTAAAAGTTAACAAACACTGAAGACTGGAGTATTGGCCACTGAAAATAGAGCTTTGCTGAGATAGATAGATCTATCTAGACGCTTAGACGCTACTAAAAGTGAGGGACATTCTCATTCTAGAAAGCTTTTGTTTGGTCAAAAATGTGTAGTGCAGTCTGGTTTTGGAAGAGAAGAACTACAAATATGAAATGCAAATAGTGTATGCTAAAAATGCCAAAAGTAAATACCATACTAGTACAGAGATTGCCTCAAAGCTACAGATATGGACTAAATGCCACTAAAATTTGATTCCCTGAGGTCTTTAACCCATTCTTACTCCAATCGCACCCCTATTAAAGCCCTGGACATTCTGCAGTGTGGTCATTACAGCACGTTGATTTATTATGCTTTCACTGTGATGTGACGATCTCCCATTTCAATACTTTGTGAGTGAGATTGATGAGTTTCTGCTTCTGCCCCTGACAGTGAGATTTACAGCGACTGATCAAACCTGCAGGAACACCCACCTCTGTCTACTGTTATTGCACTCTGAGGTCTCTCAAAGTTTAAAATAAATTACTCCGGAGATGGGCAAACCTGTTTGTGTGAAAGCGAGAGCGAGAGGGAGTGTGTATTTCAGACAGACCCATTATATGTGCCGTATATTTACCTTTCCTAGTGTTTTTGTGCGTTTAAGACCCATCAGTCCTTGGCTTTGTGATGTGCTTCATCAGTTAGTCAGCTAAACTTCCAAAGCACCCGAGCACTTTCTCTACACTCAAAGTCAGAATGCACTGACATAACCTCCATGGGAAAAGAAAAAAAAAAACACTGAACGCAAGCCAAAAGGAAGTCCTAATCTAATGAAGCATGAATGCTCAGCCCACAAACAGAAGCTCAATTCAGACGTCATAAGATAACCTCTCTTCCTGGTTCATTATATTCACACAGTGTGCTGAGTAATTGGCATATAAGCCAAGAACGCTCCCACTTTCCCATGGAGGACTCGATACTCTCGTTTTAACTGACCTCGCTCTGGACAAAACAAGCACAGCTTCCTGTCTGTTCTGCTATTTGCGGTTTAATTTTTCTCAGTGTCTTTCTCTATCATTGATGTTCTTCAATTTCCTTTAAGATTGCATAACGCATTGATTCAGACCAGCACAGAATTTGTGCAAACGTCAAAAATCAGAAAAATGTAAAGTCTAAAATACAACAAATAATGGCACTGAAAAACATCAAATACACATAGATAGATCCTAATAGGGCGATAACTACCACTAAGTTCAAGTTTCACACTTAGAACAAATGCTTTTCAAACAGAATAAGAGTGCTGCTACACCCAAAGGGAGTTGAATTACTTTAGAAATACTGTAGAAACCCACTTATTTCCATAACCTTCCATTATCTGCCAGACCTGTGCTGCAGTGAGAAGGTTTCTGGATCAGTTACGTGTTCTCAGATGCCTCCAGACATTGAGAGGATTAGCGGCTTTGAAGCTGCCCAGTCATGTGAACTAACAGAGTAAACACAGCAGTTTTGGGGAGGACAAAAGAATGGGATCAAAATATGTGGAAATGCACTGAAATCTCTGAGTTGGAGAGAGGAAAAAAGGTTGAGATGGATAAAAAGATTTACCTAATGCTTCCTTTGTTGGTTTTTATTATGGTTTATTGTTCATGCATTCTAAGCCTGGAATCAAGATCTCCCACTTAAACTTGATTTACATGCAAGGCACAAACAAGAATACATTTGTTAGCGGCCACAACTAGGAGCCTTTGTTAAAATGAACATGATGTGGTTTAATTTCAAAATATGACACATTTGTATATCATCTCACAATAAAATCCCTTTACAGGTTGTCTTTTTGCTAGTACTGGAAGTTGCTGCTGTGGTGTAGAAATTATGCACTTTTAATGTATGTGTATATTTGTGTATGCTCAACATGCATTGTGCCAGCTGGTGAATTTATTCTGGGTTATTAATATTTAACTTGGATGGGCACTGCAACGGTTATCCCCAGTGGAACAAAAGCCGTAGGCACTCAGAAAACCCCCAGACAAGCCCTGTTCCTCTTCCCCACAGCTGTACATCTGTACCAGCCAAAGGTGAGAATGCTGACATGAGTCCTGAATGAACGTGGGCTTAGAGAAATGGATGGAGCATTTATTAAATTATTGCGTCATTTGGCTTTAAAATTGATTGGACGTAGAATTCAGCGAGAGAGCTGAGAACTCTCGTTTAAGTGGCCATTAGTGTACAGACACTATCAATCTTTGTCCCAGACAGTCATCGACCCTTCTATATCTGCCCATATAGTTGTTTCATTACCTTGTCTGCTATTCATACTTCCATTCATTGCAAACACTCAGATCATGCATCTGGTACACAAACTATAATCAATAAAAAAATACCTTAGAAGCAGTTGGTTTGTGCTTTATAAATCTTCTGTCTACAAAAACAGCTGTATTCTAAAGTTGCAGTCAAGTTTACTGTTGTTTTTGCAGACAAATTGCAGCAATTTCATTAGGAAGTTGGTCACGCAAATTCACATAGAGGCTCCTTTGAAACCTAGCAGCTTTCTGTTTGTCAGGGTGGCAAAATATGATGCATGGGGAAATCTTTCACTTGCAATATATCCTGATCATGAACATGTTCCTATTGAAATGAAATTCAGTTTGACTGCAAAAAAATTGCAGAACAACAGCAAATGTGACCGCAACTTAACTCTTTCCCTGACATTGACACAATTTTATTCTCCGTCGAAATCGATTTTACCGGGCCAGCGCCTAGTGATGTGAAGACATAAATTCCAGTGCTTTATCCAATATGTAATGCTGTTTCATCCTTGTTTTTGGTTTTGTTTTATGTCAAAGTGCTCTGTCGTGTGTTTTTTTAAGGCAACGGGTTTCCTCAATTTATTTAAGTTAGGTCAAATTTTCACTTTTTACAGTGTATGTTTATTGGTTGACAGTTTGAACCAATCTGGGCACGAGGGTGGGACTAAGCATCAACAGTCATTCCTGTTTGGCTCAGATGAATTAAAAGCATTGGTTTCTTCTGACAAATCAATGTTGTCAAAATGTGATGATGTGATGATCACGTACACTATGTGATGACAAAATGTGATGATCACGTACACTATGGAGCCTCTGAATATCCCAATGAGACAAATGCGATACCTCTAAAAAGTGGAGAATCTCTGCTTTACAAGACTTGAAGTCCTTGCACACTGAATCTGAAATTTTTGTACATGCGTTTTTTCTGTATTTTCCATATTCGTCATCCTTTCCTATTAAAATGCTTGCTACGAATGTAAAAACGCAGAAAATCGAACCTGATTCGAATTTTTTTATAACGGGCAAAAGTTTTGGAGGCAGTGTGTAAACGTGATTGATACAATGTGAGCTGGTATTTATTTTTTAACGTGCAAAAACTTCGGACTCAGTGTGCAAAGACCTTTAGACTTTACAAGATTTGATTAGCGGTTCAAAAGTTATGAAACATTTAAGACCAATACACTGCAAAAAATAAAAGTTGGCTTAACTTAAAAAAATTGAGGAAACTTGTTGCCTTAAAATGATTAAGTACGTAATAATTTTAAAAAATAAGTTACTTGAACTGTAAAGTTCACTTAACTTATTTTTTAAAAAATTACTTTACTTGATAATTTTAAGGCAACAGGTTTCCTCAACTTTTTTTTAAGTTAAGTCAACATTTCACTTTTTACAGTGTAGTTATTTTTAGCCGTGGGTGGCTGTCTCAGTCTTTGAGGGTTAATATGTTGAATTGTGCGGTAAAATACCCTATATATTGCATTGTTATATATTGTATTGAGAACTCACCAATTAAATATTTACCATCATATATTCTGCATAAATGGATGTTTTTAAATAAACTCTGACAAAAACTATATACGTTTTTGGGCTGGACGATATGTATAACATTGATATAAATGATCACCAACCTATTCTGTATTTACAAAATGTGTTCACACACCGTAAAAAATAAAAGTTGACTTTACTTAAAAAAATTGAGGAAAACCGTTGCCTTAAAATTATTAAGTAAATAATAATTAAAAAAAATAAGTCAGATGAATGAAAAAGTTCACTTAACTTATTTCTTTTATTAATATTTACTTAATAATTTTAAGGCAACAGGTTTCCTCCAGTTTTTTAAGTAAAGTCAACTTTTCACTTTTTTTTTACATTGCAGGGAAATTTTATTTTATGTATTTCCCTATGTCGAAATCAAGCACATATAAATGTCAGGAAACATTCCTGGCTGCATATCAATATCCATGGACTACTGAATCTTTGGTAACTTGTAAGGAACACTATATTCTGGTGGTCGCTGGCAAAAAACGCTGACGGGGAAAGAGTTACGTTGACATCCTAACCATCATGGAGCCTCATAAATGTCTAAGTCGGGATGTCTAAAAAAAAAAAGGAGATTGCATGTTGGGAGTGTGCCTATGATCCCTCGAAATACTACCTTTTTAGGCAGCACACTAGATTTTGAAGCTTTCTTCTGCATTAAGTCAGTAGAGAGAGGAAAGAGAATTATGGGTAGAGAGCATATATTGGCATATCTACAGCTAGGCCAGAGCCCCGACCTCCAAGCATATCTGTCAGTACCACACTACAACTCACGATAATGACTTTCAGCATGTAATACAGCTATACAAAGACTAGCGCCATCTCTTTGGGGACTTGTTAAGGTGGTACCGTCAAAGTCTGAATTGATTCATTACTACCTGAGGTCTGAACACCTTGGGGGGAAGCATGGGAAAATCTAGACAAAAAATAAACAAACAAATGAAAGGAAAGAACTTTCCATTTGCTGAGCGCAGCGGTATGATAATTGTCATGATTCATTTCATGTCACCCAGAGAGAGGTGATGGTTCGGCCCTCCGTGTAATACTCATGCTTCTGTTCAGCGAACCATGACAGAGCCACAATTGCTAAACCCACCACACTAATTTATTCAACTTTGTGTGTGAGGGGACTAAATCAAAGACCCCTATTGAAAAGTGCGAATTGAAAAGCTACATATGCAGGTTCAACCAAAATAAGAACCACGCGACTCCTAGTTTTTTTAATGAGCTTTAGCCGTGCCGCTAACAAAAGGCATTTGGCCTCCGCAGGTAATTACAGAAACACATTACATTACCAGCATGGATAGTCTCTCTAAGCTTTCAGCCCTGTCAAATTGATAAAGAAAAGCAGAGAAAAAAAGAAGAATGAGGAGGGGGAAGAAAAGCAATAAACGCACAAATAACTCTTAGCATGGTGTTTTGCTACGAAAGCAAATTATTTTGCCTAAGAATTATTTACTCCAGCGCAATGTCACAGCCTTGAATAAATAACATACTGTAAATTAAGATGAATGCAAATAAGGCCAGAAAATAAATATTGAAAACAGCGGAATCCATTCATCTTCCGAGAGTCTGCTGTCTTGTGATTAGCGGATGCTAGCTGACTCAGATACCCATGAGATGTTCATTTCAACCACAGTGACTTGTGGGAGCCAGTAGTGTGATACCAACCACCTGAAATTACATGCCAGGCTTGACCTTGCAACAAAGTCTGCTTTCTAAGTAGTGAAGAGTACCCTGAAGTTAAGTGCTTTGCTCAGTGATGTAATGATAATGTTTTAGCCTGTTGTAGAGTTTGAAGCTACACCATTTTAGTTACCTGCTTAGATCTCTGACCACTAGATTACTGTACACCACCAGAACGCCAATTATCTAATTAAATCATGTTTACCTGCTTTACACAGACCTGTTATTGTGCAGAACAACACTATTCAGAACAATATGGGCAGAAAAAAGAGGACAGAAGACACTTGTTAACATAAATAGCTATTAGCACAAAAGTTTTTTGCTAATGCAAATTCGCAGAAGTTCACAGTCTAGTGATCTACCTGCTGAGGTAATTCTAGAGTACACTGTGCTGAACTTGCAGTTGAAAGTACTGCATTTCAATATGGTTTGAATAGTTGGCGGACAACGTGAGAAAATTGTCTATTGCTATTTCATAAAATAGGGGAAAGAATCAATAAAAAAGGTTCTGATTCCAATTTAAAATGTGTGATTATTTATATGTTTATATATTATAAAATATCACTTTTAGCTTGTTGTAATCAAGGTCAGAAACCAGAAGAGGAACAAGTCCGAGTCAAGGCCGAGTCCACGTATTCCAGACTCAATGAAAAGATGAAAATATGGCCCTGGATTCAGACTTGAGGACCAAGACTATGAAGATATGGTCTTAGACTCAAGGAGCAAGACCAAGACCAAGACCAAGAAAAAATAATTTCATAATCATGGTCTCGGTCTTGTCAGACTTGAGGACCAAGACCTCAAAAATATGGCCTTAGACTCGAGGAGCAAGACTAAGACCATGAAAAAATAGGGCCTAGTCTTAGATTGAGAGTGAAGGCACAGTCCAAGATCATATTATCATGGTCTTGGTCATGGTCTTGTCAGACTTGTGGACCAAGACCTCAAAAATATGGTCTTAGACCCAGACTTTGATGCAAGGTCCAATAAAGTGTATTCATTGCCATTTTCAGTCCCTCACTCTGACATGTGGCCATGAAAATAAGGATTTCAGCCTCAAGTCCAAGTCCAAGATCATATTTTCATGGTCTTGGTCCTTGAATCCAAGTCCAAAGCCATATTTTCATAATCCTTCTTGGTCCTTGAGTCCAACAAGAGACAGTGAAAATATGGATCATATTTTCATAATCTTGATCTTATAGTCCAAGTCCAAAGCCATATTTGTTGCAGACTTGGTCTTGATTTGACCCTCTTAAGGTCTTAACTCTCAAAGTCGAATGAGCTGGTCTCAACTACAACACTGGCTTAGAGACTTGCTAACAGCATATTAAAAATTGAACTGCAAATGCATTATTGGGGTGGCACACATAGCCTATGGAAACTATTCCGTATTGACCACTTATGAGGTTACATGATGGCTAGATAGGTATCTGAGAAGATAGCAGGCAGCTCACTAGGTTTTGGAAAAGTGCTGGATAGTCTCTAATGGGCAAAAAAAACAAAACAAAAAGAAAACAACCTTGTTGCTGCTCATCGAATCCATTGACTTTGCCTGAGGCTATGAACCTTCATCTTTCAGATATGACATGTATAGACGTGGCTTGAGTTAACTCCACCACACTCGTTTCACCTCACGTGCACACACACACACCTTATGATTCTGAGCTAGGAACCCCAAGTTTTTTTTTTGTTGTTGTTGTTTTGTTTTTTTTTATGGCCGGTGTCTGAGCTGTGTCACAGAGTCACCATGCTCAGCGCTTTCTGATCAGAGGCATGTGGGATCGAGGCACTGTCTCCCTGCCTCCATCTCTTCTCTCCTGCAGATGAGTGTGGCTTTTGCAGAGATGCCTGGAGAGAGGAAGGGATATGAATATTTTCACGGCAGACAATGCATATTTCTGACACATAGCGCTTCGGTTCTCTGACACGACTGACAAAACGGAAGAGGAGAGGAAAGATCTGCCTCAGAACTGGGCTGTAAATGAGGAGCCCGACAGTGTGTGCTCACACACACACACACACACACACACACACAGCCTCGAAAACCTATCCTGTTCATATCAGAACACAAGTAGAACTTTTTATCAACTTTCTGATGGGGAAAAGAATCTCAGGAGAATTCAATGCTTCACTCTGGTCCACTTTTACTTTCTGAACAGCACAGCAAAAAATGTGAATTTCTGAATTTCAAATGAGGAGAATAATTTGAATTAGAAAACGGATAGTTCCGGATTTAAAATCTGGATGAGCCATGTTTAAATAGCCAATATACTAATGAATCTCATGGAAATATTTCACACCAACATTCAAAAGAATACAAATGAGAATTTATAACTCACATCTTGCATATCTTATATATATATATATATATATATATATATATATATATATAAGATTTTTATATATATATAAAAATTTTCTTCAGTTGAAATATAATCTTGACAGGTTCTTGAAAAGTTTTGTGAAATTCACATACAGTATATACACCTCTCACTCTTCATATTGAATTTCATAATAATGTGTCAATTATCTTACCTCGGTTATCTCAGTTTTATTGCACAAACACTCTCAGATATGAAACACTCTGCCATTTCCTGTCAGACTCAAAACTTGTACAACTCTGACTGCAAAGGCAGTTTTGTTCATCTTTTTACAAGGTTTCCAAAGCACCAATGGGGGCACTAAAACACAGAGTTCTGACCTTATAAGAGCAAGCAGAAAAAAAGCAAACGACCCCACACTTCGTGGTCCACACCTCACGGGAACTAAACCTCCATAAAACCGCTGTAAAACATCACGCTACAGAGCACAAGCAGTGTGCAGTCAGCGAGAAGAGAAGGGACTCGGAGGCCGTAATGCCTCTCGAGTGGAGACAGGGCATGATCTCGGTGTGCTAAATATTTAAAGCAGCCCTGGTCTGCTCCAGGCTAGTCTGCTACTGACAGGAGCAAACAGACATTAGCGGCTGTGTTATGTGTTTGTGTGGGCAAGGGCCGAGCTTTTATAAGTCCCACAGGAAAGTCTGAATGCTGTTCTGACTGACATCGCACCCTCCATCAAACACAGAAACAGGGACATGAGACGAGAGGGCAGCATTGTGTCAAACTCACAACAACAGAAGACTCACCGAGACAGGGAACTGCCTTATGACAAAACAGAATCATAAAGGCCTTTCGCTTGGCTTGCGTCAGGCCTTCAAACGCACCTCTCAACACAAGCACCACTTCGACCTCCACATGAGAAGTGGAGTAGATATAGCATCATGGAAGGGTGATTTTACAATGTTGGGAGCTAGCAAGAATACGGGAAGTATACAACGTATGGAAACACACTTACAATAAAAAGAATAGCAATGGATTAATATAGATTTTCAATGACATAGATTAT
>SCHK01299913.1:2200-14004 GCA_004124795.1 Poropuntius huangchuchieni
GCAATTTAAAAAAAATAAAAAACTTTTTAGACTTATACCATAAAACCATATACAAGATTACTATCATAATGTAAATTATTTACTGCCTGAATTTTGCAGCTAGCGAACAAGCAAATTCAGATCAGCTAAACCAAGTAGCCTTGTTGAGTGAACTCAAAAAAAACAATTTCAGCAGTTCCCTTTTCACACCGCACTCACGTCATGTAGAGGTGTTATGGGGAGTCTGAAGGGTTATTGTTCAGTTGTAATCCAAATATAAGCTTTTACAGTATCGCGCACAGGCTGTGCATGCAGTGTGATCTCTGAGGCCATCGGGTGCTGGACTCTTTTGTGAGGTGCTGCTGATGAGGAACAGAAAAACAGACGCACAAACTGACTGGAGCACAGATTGAGCAGAATTAACATAGAGCAGATCTAGAACCAGTTCAAGATGGAGCTGCATTGCGTTAATATGGCATTAACTAGGGCTTTTCAAACCAAATTTGTTGCAACACATGATTTTGAATGTTGCACTGTTTAGTATTCTGATTTTGTGTGAAAAAGTAAAAGTAAAATTTTAGTAGAGGGACCAGTTCTCACTACTAGCAAGCTGCTTATTAGCATGCTTATTATTGGCTGAAGCACGTAACCTGCATGACTATATTCTACATCTCTAATCCTACCCAATACCTAAACTTAACAGCTACCTTGCTAACTATTAATGGGCAACAAATTAGTAATTCATTGAGGCAAAAGGCACAGTTAATGGTTTGTTAATAGTGAGAATTGTACTGTACCTTTAAAAGTTTGTATTTGATCAAAATCTATAATGTATTCGAACGTATACAAAAATATATCAATCTCAAGCATGACTGTGGTCATTCTTCAAAAACAGAACATATTATAGCTGTCAGTTTCAGCTGCGCCAAAGCAGTGACACTGTTATGACAGCCTGAAAAGTTCAAGAAGTTTTCTAATGCAATCTCCCCATCCCATAATAATACATCAGACGCATTCACACATTCCAGCAATTCTGTTGCCATAGCAGTGCCGTCACCTGCTTCTCTGCTGTGTCTAAGATGGGGTGACGTGATTTTCCAGTTAAGCCAACTGCTGGATCTGCCTTCAATCCCAGAATTCCTCACACCTGCAGTGGATTAGCTGTCCAGAAAGACGGCTCTCAGAGACTGAAAGAGTCTTCACTCCACAGCTCCTCTGTCTTCTGAGACAGAAAGTTGTTTATCTGTGGTTATGAGGCGTCTCCGGCAGAGCGATTTGTTTAAGTGGCAGGACTCTGTGAGAACAACAGTACCAAACAATTATATCTGTCACAGAATTACACAGAATAGATCACATATAGAGCAAAAGCAGAATGGAAACTTTTGACAGCCCTATCCAGTCTATAAGTAATTTAAAGGTAATATAGTATTTATAGGGCTCTCAAAATATCAATATTAANTATATAGAGCAAAAGCAGAATGGAAACTTTTGACAGCCCTATACAGTCTATAAGTAATTTAAATGTAATATAGTATTTATAGGGCTCTCAAAATATCAATATTAATTATTAAAACACAAGACAAGATTAAAAGACAACTGAACAGCTCATTTATATCATTAAACTGTGGTCTTTAATAATAAAACACCCTTCATACAAAAGTATATGTACAGTGTCACAGCAATTTATGGAAACGCATTTCTTTGTATTTGTCTTAAATATAACATCAACAGTCATTCAAGAAAAATCAACAATAGACAGGAAATCAAACAAGGGTTTCAGGCCAGGATGAAATGATGTAGAACCATTACTAGTCCTTCCTGACAACACTGTGGTCTTTTCTTAAGACTGATTAATACATTCATGATGTGATTCTTATGGAAAAGAATCTGACTCTTGTGTATATCTGAAATAAAAGACAACAAACTATAAGTGCTGAATACTGCTTGGGAAAAAAGCACATACAAATGGCTTCTGAAAGTGGATGAATATTGTTGTTAGATGACATTATATTAAAGAGCAGTGCCATAATGAAGAAAAAAAAAAAAAGAACTGCAGTGAATGCAGAGGAACGGCCATCCTGCTCCTCTTCAACAGTATGCAGTGCACATCATTTGCGTTTTGGTTTTTCTGATATCTGAATAACTGTACACAGTGGGAAAGTTCATAGACATTAAAGGACCTTCAAGGAAAAAGTTCATTTTGGAATAAAGACCAAGCAACCCTGAAGATTTTGCTTAAACCTTCTCAAGCCTGTTGTTCACACTGAAAGTGACCGATATTGCACGTTTTCACATTTGAATAAAATTTCATTTTGTATACTGTAAGATCTTAGCGTACTGGTAGAATTCATTTGAAAGTCAATGTAAATTCATTGCAATCAAAAGATGATCAGTTAAATAAAACAACATTTTATACAAATGGGAAAATAGAGCAGGAGTGGCTGTACAGCACTCAGAAAGTTGCATCTAGAGAAAAAATAGAATCAGGCCATCAACAATATGAAGTAATGAACCCTTCAAGTGTAGACAGCTTTGTTGCATATAATAGGAGCCATTGAGTTTTGTTACGTGGTGACGTGCCGCTCGCATCTAGTGTTGACACAGCATCAAACTGTGAAGCACAGCTGTCAGGGTTTATAATTCTGGGTGAATAAATCAGAGAGAGAATACAAGTTTTTTTTAATGGTCAGGCTGGAAAAAAATGGGGTTTGCGCAATGTGTGCGCGCATGTTTTTCATCTTCTGGAAGCAGGACTCGGGTGTGCAGCATGAGAAAGGGTGTCATTGGTACACGGACATTCCTCGCCCTTTCTGCCCACCCTGACCAACAGTTGTTCCTGGCACAGAGCCTGGTATATATCGGGCTTTGCTCTCAGGTTGGTACTGGCACACCAGAGCTCCTGCTGTAATACTGAGTGGCATTTAAAGGACTAGTTCACCCAGAAATCAAAACTGCATCATTTCTCCTCATCATGTCATTCCAAACCTGTGACTTTCTTTCTTCTGAAAACAAAAACAAAAACTGGCATTTAAAAACATGTCTCTTGGTTTTTCTGTCCATACAATGAAAGTCAGGAAGAATTAAAAAAAAATGTGTTTTAAAAAAATTTCATTTCATTTTTTTTAATGAACTATGTTAGTTGTCTTGAGCCACGTCATTCACATGGTTGTTTTTATCAAACCCATTCAACAATAATAAATAATTTAAATAATAATTATTAATAATTATAACTGTATATATTATTATTATTTAAATATTTTATCACTTCTATAAAATTAAACTAATAAACTAATTTACAATAATAATACAAAGGACCTGTAAAAAAAAAAAAAAAAAACTAAATAATTATTATTTTACTTTACAGAAAAACAGTAAAATCATAAAACTAGTATTTACAGCTGTCATAATTTCTTTGCTTTCAAATATCAAATGAATCACAAAAATGTTGATTTTCACTGAAAGTTGCATCCTCAAAACATCATTGGATGGATCCTTTTATTGTATGGACCAAACCAGTTCTTTTAAATATCTTCTTTCGTGTTCCACAGAAGAATGAAATTCATACAGGTTTGGAACGACATGAGGGAGAATAAATAATAACACAATTTTCATTCTTAGGTGAAAATAACCCATTAAGACTGCACATCCATACACTCAGAAAGACGTCCAGCAAGCATTTCAACCAAACATTCTCTTTATTTCACTTTAAAGGATTATAGAAATGCGTCGAGAAGTGCAAATTGGTCAATATTCCAGATTTTTCCTAATAATGTTAACAATTATTATAACAATATTAATTATAATATATTTCTTTATGTAAATGTCTATACTTGTTGCAGTCAGGGTGAAATATTACGCAGGCTCAGCCTCATGTCACCGACCAACTTGGACACCAGTCACCCTCCGACCCGTTTCTCCAGGCCCACGTCCCATATCCCAGTCATTTCTCCGAGTTCTTCCGAGGCCGTCGGAAGCTTGACATGTTTTCTAGTGCATAGATGCGCCGCGAAACCTCTTCGATCCCAGCGGCGTCGAATTCTCCCAAAACCTGTTCATCACACTCGACCGCAACCGCATGCTCCACGGGGATACACGGGTAATCGTCCAGTCTGGCGCCACCTCCCAATCCCAACCCTAATCCCAGTCCCAATCCTAGCCCCGTGGCTTCAGTGCCCATAATTTCCTCAGCCTGCTCCACAGAGCAGCACAGTTCGGCTGCGCCCGCAACACCCAATCCGATGCCCTCGCTGGGCACGGCTGAGCCGTTCATGGCTCCTGGGTGCTGAGGGATGGAGTCAGACGGTAATGTACTGGCTATGTCCGTAGGTATTTCTAGAGGCTTCTCCGTATGTGCCTCGGACACAGTCTCGCCATCCCCATGTGTATCCACAGTCTTACCTACTTCAATGCTCACTATCTCTGTGGACAGTGCTGATGGGACTTCTGGAGTCATCATGGGATCAGGATGAGTCATGGCCGTGTTGTAACTAGGCGGAGGGGTTTGGTATTTCTGCTTATCCGCATCTGACCCAGTCCGCTTCCGGACGTCCCGCTCAGGGGAGCTGGAGAGGGTCGGAAATCCCACTTCGGATGCGGTGGAAACGCTGAGATGAGACTTTAGAGGGACGGGGATGGACATGGAGACATGGTGCCTGTCACTGAAAGAGAAAAACAAAAACAGAGGCACATGGTTATGATTTCAATCACCTCGCTTCAGAATCGGGAGAGCAAGAAGTCGAGGGATGGGAAAGAAATTCGAGAGTGTGAAGATGCTGATGTCAGTGGAGCTCTTTGTTGCTGATGGATCATCTCATAATTCATTTACACACAACGAGAGCCTGGGAGAGCTCAGCCAGAGTCTCTGATCCTCAACCTCACACACGCACTCAAACAAATACACTCGCACCCCCCTAAAACACACACAGCTGTTGGACTACATACATCATCTGAAATATGACGTCTAGAAAGTAAAACAATTGTATAGGATTCGTCATCCTTCACCAGGTGCTTTCACGGAAAAGCTGAAACAAGCTGCAAACTTAGAAAAGTATCACCATGCAAAAACAGTCAGGTTATCTTACATTAAGAAAAAAAAAAAAACACAGGAAGTCAAACTCAATGTAAAACGTTCCTTAGAAAATTCAAAATTTTGAGAAGGAAATATTGACAGTCAAGACATATAAACACTTATTAAATGCTGTTATTTGGAAGTTAAAAACGTATCAAATTTTCCAATGATAGAAATGTTTTTATTAATAAGAAATGTTTCCTGAGCAAATCAGCATATTTTAATGACTTCTGAAGGATCATGTGTCAATGAAAACTGGAGTAATGATGCTGAAAGCAAACATTTTTAATTGTAATAATATAATATTTCACAATATTACTGTTTTTACTGAAATTGTGAACTAATAAATGTAAGTATAAGTTTCTTTAAAAATATTTTTTTTAAATTACTGACCCCAAACTTCCGATATCAATGTAACTTAAGAAAACAAACTGTAATTATAAAGATTCAAAGTTTTTTTTTTCTTTTATCTATGCACAATACATTACTGTTAATTGTTAACTCATAACAATTACATAAAATCCCACAATGTATCCCACAATGCAAAGTATTTTACTTGACTTTCCATTTCTATGTGAGAAATAAATGGGAATGAATGTAAGCCACAATTTTAAACATCTGTTTTTACTCATTATTTGATTGGACTGCAAAAAGTCATGATATAAAAAAAAAAAACTTTTTAAAATGTAAAAAAAACAGCTTTATTTCTTAGACGTGAAACATGTAACATACCGTAATGAGGTATTGAGTGAACAATATAGCATACTACTGTCTCAAATGTTTGTTTGTTTTTTTTAAACAGTACTGTAAATGGCATACAGCGTATACAATGTAAGCTATGGTCCATATGTTTTTGTGCCTTCAACACTCTGGATGAGGATTTCCACTCAAAGTCGTACAGTATGTGTGGTAGAGAGATATGCGGTTTAATTCCTGTGTGTCTGGACATGCTGCATTGCTACATAGCAGCTTTAATGCTGTCCGACCGCAGCGATGAATTTCATTACCAAGAATAAGCAAAGAAACATGCTTCCAAATTCCTCATCAGTTCACTGAAAACAACCATCTAATGGCTGGCCATAGCGTGGCGTGTACTGTATATTCGATTTCCCAAATGATTCTTCTTGCGCTCAGACCGATCGGCACGTAATTAGATCCAGTTTTCAGATGTGAAATTGGGAGAGACGTTCCAAATGAAATGTTACTGTGAGCAAAACCATAGCATTTCAAAACAGCAGTCAGATGTATCTGCAAAGCATTAGGGTGGCGTTCAAAATCGTGTCGTCTACGGTTGACTAATGACGACCTCTGATTGTAGAAATGAGATCTCTCAGACTAACATCCTTTAAAAATAGTTCATAAAAAATATAGTTATTTTAAAAAGTGTTATCAGCCCAAAAATAGCCACATACACCAACGTATGCATGTGTTATATACTGTAGATATGTAAAACATATGGGCTCCATCTAGCCAAGTGTTTAGACGTCATACCCCTCGCAGGGAAAAATAAAGCATTTTTTGTTTGGAACAGGAGGCTATTTGTTACACTGTGCTTCCCCTTATAAATGAGTTCCTCTAAACATGTGTCAAACCGCAACCCTTAATCAAGAGCAAGGGGCCGGTGTGTGCTGGTAGATGGTGCAGGGCTCAAGCGCGCCTGTGCGACGGAGTCGGGAGAGAAGAAGAGGGGGCTATTTGCGCTCAAGCGTGCCAGACTGATCTCCCAGAACCGTCATAATATTTTTCATGCAGCACATTTTCTCTGTTGGACTTAAACTTGGCTTTTAATATGGGCCAATTAGGCTGTCCCCACCCCTCCCAACAAGAGCACAGCATTGGCAGGGAGAGGGAACGTATCTCGGGTCCTGTGTGGGGATGGGTGGTGGTCCGGGAGCGAACCGGAGGGGCTGCGGAAGAATAACGGCGGCAGAGGTGTGTATTCTTGTGAAACAGACTCTGGAACAAGAAACAGACTCAAACTACCCAGGAGGAATTCGGGAAACCACAAATTCTCCACGGTTGAGCGAAAAGCAAAAATAAACGCAGGATGACGGTAAAGATAGTTTGAATAATGTTTGCTTAAGACCTTACACCTCTCCTACAGACATGGATATACTTAAATATATTTACAGCCCTGAAAATATGCTTGCATAATAGCATACTAACAAATACATGCAGACATATATATTTAAAATCATTAAATATAAATAGAATAATAAATAGTAAACAATTAATTGGATTTAAAAAAAACTATAATAATAAAAATATGATATTATTATAGAATAATATAGAATTGTCAATTATTATACATGGCAATTATGTAATTACAGTATATTAACACTATTTACAATTACTATAATTGACAAATAAGTACAATAATAAAATTGTAAATAGAATTTATCAGTTATTTCCTTTAATATTGTAATCAAAATGAGTAATTTTGTCGGTGCGTCCCGAGTTCGAATCCCGACTCGAAGACCTTTCCCGATCCCACCCCCTTTCGCTCTCTTCGCTTCCTGTCAGTTTTGATCTGTCCTGTCAAAATAAAGGCAAAAACGGAGTAATTTCAATTAATAGAATTTACATTTTGCAAGTTACACCATTTATGCTGCAAGTGAGCTGAGCACACATTCCCTAGTTCGTTTGAGGATATGACTAGGAAAATGAAATATGACATTTTCCGTTGTTGTTTTTGGATCCAAGAAACTGAGAGAAGCATCTTTTTCAGATTATCGAAGGGCTGGCCTGCATTCGCAAAAATGCCTGTGTGCTAATTTACCTATTGACATAAAAATGCATTGTTTATGGGGATGACAAATTGTTTCCTGTATTCCCGTTCTGGATATGCACCAGTAACAATGCTTCAAAGCCTCACACTGTTTACGTCCCACTGACAACCTCCATAAAAATGTACAATTATAGGAGTGATCACACATGTGGGACTGTTTCCGGCACTGAAGGGTAAGTGGCAAATAAGACCAAGTCGTCAATGTATCCAGCGTTCTGTAATCGGAATGTTTTTTTGGCGGGATGACTACGTCAAGAATAAAGGAACACTGGAGGAACGCTGATGGAATTTTGGAGGAACATTCCACCAGATGTGAGTACAAACACCTATCAGTATGTTATCCACAGAGACAGCTTCATCCCACTGTGCAAATCTATACGGACAGTTCCAAGAGTTCCTTGCTCTGATTCAATTCATATAAAATATATATTTCAGTGTGTGCTTTGTATATAATTAATGCTGCATTTGGGACACCTGTGCTTCTCTGTTTACCAGGAATGGCTTACTTATAGTTGTCTTTGCACATTAAACTGACATAAGAGAAGGTACTTTAACATTGAAAGGACCTTTATTTCTAAGTGTACCCAGGATTAAGGGATTACTATATGGGTGGACATTCAAAAACATTGTTTGTTATTAATCAGGCCTTCCTTCGAGCTATCTGACAGCCATTTATATACTGGATTAGCAAAAGCTTGTTGTGAAGATGTATAATAAAATAGTTGCCTGATGAATCATGCTTCCAAAGAGATGGAAAAGAATCCACCTGAATCTTTCCAAATATGGTGCCAAACTACAGAACTTACTGTAGATGGGTGGAGTTTGGGAATTTGTGCCAGCGCTATAGGCTAAACTTGGTGGGTGGGATTAGATTTACACAAAACCAATGAAAAAAAACCGAGAAATGTTGAAATAAAAGATATAAAGATGAAGATTTATGGTTTGTTAGTGTTGCAGTTTCCCCAGGGTTCCAAGGGATTCTTTAGAACTTCCAACCCCACCCTAGAGTTTCCATCCTGGGGTGTTGAGGCTCATCAATCCCTTCACTTCCACGTCTTTACCCACTCTCAAGAACTCCACAGTGGGGCTGCAGGACCTCTAAAATGCTGCCAGAGTCCTGTGCCATAAATAAGAGAATATTTCGGTTTGAACTCGGCAGGACACATCATTAACACAGCGGCACCATGTCTTGAACCCCCTGTCTGCCTTTCACCATCTTCACTCTCTGTTTCTTCTTAGACTCCATCCACTGCTCTAAACTGTGACTTTTTCTCTCATCATTTTGCTCTTCTTCCACATTTGGCGTCTCAGAGTGTTCCTGCTCCAACTGGACTGACGCGCAGAGGAAACCGCCAGAATGCATGAGAGTGATTATGGCTCCAGATGAAGGCAGCGAAGAATGAATCTAACTGCCAATCAGCGTTTGAATGGGAAAAAGCAACAGGATGGTGAAAGGCTCAGAGATGTGAGATAAGCAGAGCGATTTTGTTCGACAGGACTCTGCCATGTTAACATTTTAATCACAACACCCACTGAAAGCTTAACAGATTTGAAACGTCTGTTAATCACAAAGTTCTACAGTACTTTTTTTTTTCTCAAATTCAGCGAACACGCCAGCTTCACAGATTCTGCATGGGCTTTGTAACAAACAAAACCAAGATTCTGAGGGACAGAAGTACAGTTCTATCCAAGTTGTGTTTGGGATATTCCTGCTTTATTTCTCAGATTTCTAACAATTATGACTTGGAAGGTGGTGTAAAAGAAAGCAAATCAGTTAACATTAGACATACCAAAAGTGCACAATCTACTGTGTTTTAAATTCTATCCGCAAAATTTTGCTAAACAAGCTCTGGAATTGTAGGAATTTTGAGTAATCGATGCATTTCATTTTATTTTGATCATTAACTCAACTAACCTTGGAGTTTAACTACATTTTTCCTAATATGAAGCTGATAATTCCAACTTTCCGATTTGGAAGGCAGCATTGAGGTCCTACATAGATAACATCTTATAAGGCCAGTAGGATAAATGATCGACAACCAATTTGAACATAGTTTTTTTTCTCTCACAACCCAATTTACTTAAAATCAAAATAAATATGCCAAAAATGGTTGGTAGTCTCTGAGATAACCAATAATGGTGTAATGGAAATTATGACTTGGCGACTCAATTTGTGTATTCTTGAAACAATTCTAAAAAACTTGGAACCAGGTAGTTTTCCCATGAAAAAAGTTCTTTACTTTATCGTCCAGTCAGTAAATCGAGCTGAAACACATGCTGAGTCCAGCGGTCTGAGCCAACGGTTCTGCTAAACGATCAAACATTAATAACCCCTGTTCAGAAATTTAGTTGTAAGACACTCCTGAACACCCAAAGCAGATGGCGAAACCGTGTGTGTTCAGACCCTTTCAACTCTTAAAACAAATTTGAACAGATCAAACTATTTCATTAAGTCGGTCTTGAAACCTTTGCCATCTCCCTTTCCTATATAAACGTCAGTTGGGATTAAAAAAGAAGGGCAAAATAAATCTCGATATTTTCTCAACATGTGCTCCTCTGAATCCGTGCAAAGACATCACAAGTTCCCATGGTACACCTGTGCAGTGTTCCCACTTCTTCATGTGCTTTCTCTGGTATTCCCGTCCCTTCTTTTCCCCTCTAAGGAACTCCTGCAGCTGCCCTAGTGCAGATTTTTATGCGCCGATAATTCACATCTCTGGCCCCTGCCCTGGAAACATTATCTAAACTGAGAGGGGAGGGAGTGTAGGAGAGGAAGTGAACGCAAGAGTAATAAAAGCAGTTTGCAACAAACGGAAAATAAAAGAATCCATTTACTCTATATTTCACATTTCAGCTCTGGATCCAGAGAGTTGCTTCCTGCACTGGAGAACGACTCTAGACCTCCCGTTTGAGTCAACCCTAGCAGACGCCCACTCTAGGAGGGTCTCAATGTGCTGTAAGTTATCGTTTACGGCTGTGGGGCTGTATAAGGAAGATGTCGAAAGGAATGTTCTGCAGTTTTGTGTTTGTGTATACGGTCCCCTCTCTCCCTGGGGGAGGCGGAAACTGCTCTTTCACGGTTCTAAGCGTACCGTCGAGTCAACACGACCGCCCTCCGGGTCCGTTTAGCCATGCAGCGCAACCGCCGGTTCGTCGGACTTCCACTTCCTCCTCTACTTCCTGCCACTCTGTACGGTTCAAGAGGTCAAAAGGTCACACTTTCATCTGTTCCATCTTAAGCATTTCCACAATCCATTAAACATTACTGGGGGGACGCAAAAGAGTTTTACTTACCCTGGCCGCCTTCCTTTCAAAACACAGATTATTAAATTAACATTCAGATAGATGGCTTGCCTATCGCTGAACCAAGAAAGAGCTGGAAAGATCAAAAGCAGGCTTTCTTTAACAGTATGTTTTTGACTGCCATGGGATACAACTGGGAATTTTAACCATCACTGATGTGAAAATGCTAATTTTGTTGCTTTCAAAAGTTGGCTATATTACTACAGTGCTTTATCATAGTGCACATCCACACCAGATTTAGAAAGCGACTGTTTATAAATCTGTTAGTCTCTAATAATGCTACGATTTATCAGTGAGAATATAAACATACTGTAAATACTGTAATACTGTAAATATAATTATAAGATTTTTACATTTTGTGAAAATAAATGTGGATGTAATTAATATTTTTCATTTTTAGGAAAATATGACCACACAAATGCAAAGAAAATATGAATATAAAATTTAAAAAATAAAAGAACATTTTCTTAAAACATCTGAGCACAAATATGAAAATAAAACATGAAAAAAATATATAAAAATAAAAAATATTTACAAATATGTACAAAAAATAAATATACAAATATGTAGAGCATTATGCCTTTCTGCATTTGCTGTGGAAAACTACAAAAAGGAAAAATAAATACAATTACAAATATATATATATATATATATATATATATATAT